>RJWM01002529.1:0-39694 GCA_004363535.1 Dasyprocta punctata | reverse complement strand
CAGCTGTCAGTACCCTTTAACTTGCACATTCTTTACAGTCTTACCTTTATATGGGTTCTTTCGTCTTGCCTATTGCTTCCTCAGAACCTTTGCTAAATTAATTTTTGTTTAGCTGTATTTGTGTGTGCATGTGTGTGTATGCACAATAATTGAGTTTAGCTCGTAAGTGTTCACGATTCATTTATTAAAGTCTCATTTCTATGGATGCAGGTAAAATTAAGACTTTCTATGCTCTAATTGCCTTATTAATATCCCCACTGAAGTGTAAATTATAGGATCGCCCTTGTGGGGGGCCGGGCAACCTGGGGTGGGGTCACTGCCTAGCACCATCAAAAAAAAAAAAAGCTACCTTGCTCTGTGAATTCCAAAACTGTCTTGTTTTCTTTTGTCCTGTGTAGCAGTACACAGAGCATTACTCCCATGGTTTGTTCAGTTTCCGTAAAAATTAATTTATCTCTCCACTAAAATTACTTCTATTCCCTTTATGCTAGATACTTGGGGAAGTAAAGTTATGGAGTCTTTTCTGCCAATTTGAAGATAAAAAAATTATTTTTGAAATTTATTTCCCACATTTGAGATGTTTTTATAGCTCCTAAATAAACACATTTATATAAATCATGTTTACAGAACCAATTGGACTTCCTTTGCCCAAGGGATTAATACTTGGTGATTGGTTATTTTTAAGAGCATCCCTATGGGAAGCAAGGTAACGGGGTCTCTGTAGGGCAGGCCAGGGTAGTGAAGGACGTCGCAGCTCATCTGTGCGCCTGGAAGGCCAGGGCCTGGGTGAAGGCGCTCACTCAGCTCTGTGCCTCATGGCGATGCTGCTTGGCACACACGCCGCCCCCCTCCGTGGGTCTCAGCCTGGTCACACCAGCCTGCAATTGTTTTATTACTTCTAACCCTACACAAGATGAGGGGGCTTTACCATTTTGCAAAGTATATTGACACCTCTGTATATTTCTAAATATGTAGTTCAGAAGTATGGCTTTTAAAGTGTTCAATTGAACCTTAGTCTATTTCCTTGTTTTTCTGAATAAAATGAGCACTATTTGTTTATACACCCTCCAAACCCTGGAGCCGTTAGTTCTCTTAATGACTTTAATTTCTTTGGGCACAGTCAGGGCTTCTTTTCTCTAATGGATTCTTTTCCTTTCCCCAGGGTAGGTGCTGCTTTGGGACCATGTTTTGTACTTCTTATAACTACTTGATAAAGTCGGGGATAAGGACAGAACCCTACAAGTTGCTGATTTGCATAGTCTCCACAGAGATTACCACTTTTTCCTTCTTTAGTTGATGAAGCCTCCTGTGGCTTAGAGTTGAAAGTTCGTCCCTGACCCCCACCATCCAGCATTCCATGTGTGTGACTCAGTGTTCAACCCTTCTTCACCAATCGCCTCGGCACCATGGCACTCTACTGGTAGCAGAAGTAGTCACTGTGCTGCTGACAGGAAGTGGACAAGTTGTGTCGATGCAGTGTTCCCACACTGACCCACACTGCTTTCTCTCATTTCCCCAGACAGGCATGGTGCACTGTGATACAGCAGTCGGAACCCCGGACTACATATCGCCCGAGGTTCTGAAATCGCAAGGGGGTGACGGTTATTACGGGCGAGAGTGTGACTGGTGGTCTGTAGGGGTTTTCCTTTTTGAAATGCTAGTGGGTAAGTAAAGATTTTAACTCGCTCTTTTTTCAAAACCTTTTCGTAACACATTTGTTGGGTTAAAAATTTGAGAATGTAAAGAAATTACCTGAGTCAAAGGGAAAAACTGGAATTTCTGGAAACTTTTGAGTTAGTGTTAGTGACATTGATCTGGCAGTGACTGGGAAGAATGGAAAGAAATGGCGTGTCAGAAGACTTTGCCCAGTGGACCTTTTGAGTTAAGAGAATACTATCAAGAGCAGGTTTGCAGCTTCATGGGCCTCCATTTGCAGATTTCTTGATATTTGTCATGCATTTTAAAATATAAGGCTGCAGAGCTGTGGATTTAGCTCAGTGGCTCAAGCGCTTGCCTGGTAAGCACAAGGTCGTGAGTTTGATCCTCGGTACCAAAAAAATAAATAAATAAATAAAATAAAATAAAATATAAGGCTGTTAATACCTGTTCCAGTAGTAACAGATAACTAAGTTTTCTTCAGTGTATGTGGTTTTGTGATGTTATTAATTTTGTAAACTATTCTTTTGTTTACTGCCTGTATATATTTTGGGCTTGTAATTCCAGTGAAATGAAGCCCGAATATAGTTGCTGACCATTTGATTATCAGGATAAGCTTACTTTTATTATATTTCAGTTTCAGAAAACTCTAACCAAATCAGTATTCAAATTTTCAGAACATTTCTTTACATCATAGGTTTCATTCCCATGATTTCACATCCCTAAAATTCTAGGGTTACCAAAAAATATCTGTGTCACAAAAACATCTAGGTAAAGAAGCTGGTGACTGAATTACCTGGCTAAGGGTGCAGGGACATGCAGCTGAACTTGTTTACTAAAGTGAGGGTGGTGGAGCAGATGACACATGGAGTGACTGTAGAGTTGAAGTGTATTTTTGGCATTACAGATTTATTTCCTAGAAGCTGACCCTAAAGAAAGCGTAAAATCTGTGTGATGATAGACTATGGCCGCTGCTAAGAAGTCAGAAATGGTTGGTGCATCCCACTGTGCCGTCGCCCTGCCTGGTGACAGCACGGTGTGTAGAGCACTGCCTCGCGCCCCGGCTCCCGTCCCAGTGTGCTCACCTCAGGTTCAGGCTCTGTCTCTGTGAGTCTCCACACACACCTGTGGCCCCCAGTGCTGTCTGGATGTAGTCAGAGAAAGGCTCAGGGCGCATCTAGTAGCCTTGGGAAGTAGGGTGCCTTTTCTTATTTGCCCAGCTTCCTTCCAGGAGTTATGGAGGAGGTGATCAGGCTCATTTGAGGAGGCCGTTTAAATGCCCCCTGCTGTGCTCAAGTCAGGAATCACTTGAGTGACCATGATTTGCAGTGTTCTGAACCCATGGAGGTGTATGCTTAGGTGGGTGGGCTCTGGACTTCATCTGAAGAGTTCCATTACACTAACCCAGTGCTGGTGGATCTATGGCATGCGTGCTGCAGTGGGCCATTTGTGCCATCGAAAGCTCCAAAAGCTTCTCTATCATGTTACTAAACAAAACAGCACTTGTTGAATTCCCTGAGTATACCTTGTGCCATTTGGATTGGCTGCTTCCGGGAGGCCCAGTTTGTACTCCATTACTTGGAGTCCAGGCAGAGGACAGGACCTTAATCCCAGCTTCAGTGCCTCCATTGTCACAGTCACTGTCAGTGAGAACACTGCCCCCCTTGGAGACCACCTCCCCTCTCCCTGCCTTCTTGGGCAGGTCCCTGGCAGCCACCCTGGGCCCCAGCCCACCTGTCTGAAGTGCGATGTGCTGAGCCCACCAGTTGGCTGTGGATGGAAGCAGTTGACACCTGTGTGCCGCACTGACCACTCGAAATGTGGCTGGCATGTGTGCGAGGAAGCTGTGTTTCATGTTGTACAGTTCCAGTGTGACTTTAGATGTCACACAGGACTAGTGGCCCCAGGCTGAGTGACAGCTCTCAGAAGTGTTACAGGAGCCCATCCTGGTCTCATGGCCCAGGATTTTGACTGGCCCCACCCCCTGAGGGAGCTTGCTCTTAAATGATTTAGGAAACCATTCAGCTTCTTCTGTTCCAAAATGAGTGTGAGAGTTACATTCCCTTGGTTTGTTCTTAAGGGACCACTAGTGTGGATAAAGCTTGGTTTTTGCTGGGCCCTCCAGGCTCACAGGCCGTTAGTTCTTCCATACTTGTGGCCCAGTATAATACAGTCAAATGTTAGATGCGAAGTTTACATTTGCATATTCTGTTACATTCAGTGTCTCGTTTTCTTGAAATTTTAGGAGATACTCCGTTTTATGCAGATTCACTTGTAGGGACTTACAGCAAAATTATGGATCATAAAAACTCACTATCTATCCCTGAAGATGCAGAAATTTCTAAGCATGCAAAGAATCTCATCTGTGCCTTCTTAACAGAAAGGTAACACATATTAAATTTCTTTGTAAAGAAGCTCTTTTATTTTTAAATTTGTCCAGATGAAAGCCATTGTGTTGACGCATGCAGTCAGGCTCTCTCCCTGTCCCAGTTGCATTTACTTCAGGGCTGGCCTTTTTCTACTGCTGAGCCTGGTGTCGGATTACCTCACCTTTCTCTGTGCTCCGCCCAACTGTAATCTAATCCTAATCGGAATCCTTACATCTGAAAAGAAGAAATCAGAACTCAGTAAAAGAATGCATTTGAGAGAAATAAAATGTATTATTTACTCTCTTAAGGTGGTTAATGCTTCCTACTCTTGATTATACAACTTTTGAAAGGAGAGCAGTCTGTAGATATTTCACAGTTCATCATTGTAAGAACTGTGTTTGACATGGGAGTCCATCCTCCCAACACTTTTTCACTTGCATTTTAATAAGAACAGCTCTTTCCTGGAAATTCTTCATATTTTTAAAAACAAAAGAGATGAACAAAGATGTGAAAACCTGCCTCAAAAAGAGAAGCTAGAAAGCCATGTGATTTTCCTCCCTCAGTCTTTCTCCTTGCGCTCAGCAGTCTGATTCAGTGGTGGAAGCAGACCGAGTGCAGGGCCAGGGTGGGAGAGGGCATCGGCCCTGCAGTCTGGGCTCCCAAGGCAGACGTCCCTCTGTCCCGCCCACCTGCTTGCGTAGGTGACTGCTGCTCCTGCTGCTGTGGCTGTCCTCACACATTGCGCCGGCGTACTCTCCTAGCAGACAGCATTCCGAGTGGAATTCAGGGGTGCATATTTTTAAGTCATTTTTGCAAAATTGAACCCTCAAAGAAATTCCATCAGTTTATATTTACACTGATAATAACTAGTTTTCTCTCTTCAAACTGAATATTATAAATTTTTTTCATTTTATCCACAGGAAGGGGGCAACAAGTTATTTTATCTTTATTAGAGAGGAAAATTGTGTTTATCAATTATTTGTAGAATAAAACTTTAAAACTTGCTGACTGTATAATTACTGATCCATACTGATAAAATCAAAATATAACCTGTAGAATGTGTAATTTGGGGGCTTGGTCGGGGTTGTTACGGACTGCATTATTAAATAGGGATAACCAGGTGTGGTAGCACATGCCTGTAATTCCAGCTGCTTGGGAGGCTGAATCAGGAGGACCCCAAGGTCAAGTTCAGCCTGAGCAATTCAGGCCCTATCTCAATAAAATGAAATGGTTTGGGAGTAAAGGTCAGCGGTGGAGCAGTTGCCTAGCACATGCAACGCCCAGTATACTCCCCAGCACTGCAGAGTAAGGAGGGGGCAGGGTATTCATGAAAGGAGTGTTGTCCGTGGAAGAGTTCTTTCCACCTTTTGTTTTTTTTTTTTTTTTGGCGGAACCAGGAACCGAACTTACAACCTCAACCTCATGCCTACCAGGCAGATGCTTAGGTCACTGAGCCAAACTCCCGCCCCCGTTTTTTGTTGTTTTTGTTTGTTTGTTTGTTTTTGTTTTTGAGGCAGGGCCACACTATGTAATTCAGGCTGGCCTTGTGCTCACATTGTAACCCAAGCTGGCCTTGATGTCACAGTGCTCCTCCTACCTCAGCCTCCCGAGTGCTGGGTTTAAAGGCCTGCGCCACCACGCCCAGCTTCTTTCCACAGTTTTGGAAGGAGGTACAATCTAAGGGATTAGATTTACAGAGTGATAGGTGGAAAGCAGAATAAAATAATACTATAAATGTGGCCAGAAGGTTTTCCTGTTCAGGAGCCCACCTGAGCAACAAATGCAGTTGTTTTGTTTTGTTTTGTTTTGTTTTGTCTTCTTGTAGTGCTGGGGATGGAGCCCAAGGTCTCAGGCATGCTAGGCAAGTGCTCCACCACGAGCTACATCCCCAGCTGGGAACAGTCTTCACTGAACTCAGAGGGCGGGAGGACGGAATGCTTAGTAACATTTTTCTGATATTCAAGGTGATGCCCAAAATATGTGTATGTATGTATGTGTATATATATATATATATATATATATATATATATATAGAGAGAGAGAGAGAGAGAGAGAGAGAGAGGGAGAAAAGGAGAGGGAGAGGGAGATAGGGAAGAAGGGAAAGAGAGAGAGAGGGAGAATTTATCAAGCCAAATGTAGACAGATCCATTGTATGAATTGTTTTTAAGAAAGATGGGGTATTTGTAATTGTGTATCAGCTCTGTGCCTAGCGCGCCCCGCCGCAGGCCGTCCTGAGGGTGGCGGGCCCTGCAGTGTGCAGCACACAGGGGAGTTTCTTCCCGGAAGGCCTCAGACACTTCCGTCCGACGTGGACTGCAGGTGGAAACATGCCTCTGTCCACAGTGCCTACCGTGGGTCACAGTCCTTACCCTATCCGCAGAAATCACATGCTGTAAAATTAGGATTGGTTACTTTCAAAAAATGTTGAAACTGAAACTTTTAAGAAAAATATCTCAAATTTGTTTGTGATTCTTTTAGTTAAACTGTTGAGCTAATATTTTTATTTTTTTCATTAGTTTTGTAATACAATCTCTAACTGCATTGTTTAGGGAGGTACGACTTGGGAGAAATGGGGTAGAAGAAATCAAACAGCACCCTTTCTTTAAGAATGATCAATGGAATTGGGATAACATAAGAGAGAGTAAGTCAATAAATCTAACTACTTCCATTCCATCACATTTCAGATCTCAGGAGCTGACTCCTCTTTTGATGCAACAGGCATGTTTGATACACTTTATGCTCACTCATTATTAAATTGAGTCATTTAAATATTTCTAATTTTTTCCTGTAACAATATTTATAATTTATAAGCTGATATGTTAGCAATATTTCCTAGTTCTTTTACAGTAAGTGTAATACATTTATTTTCCAAGTGAAGTTTTGTGGATTTCAATTTTCAGAATGGGGCACCTATAATCTTTTAATTTGAATGTATCTGAATTGATAAATCAACAGTTATTTCTGGAGAATGTACTCTGGTAAAACACAGTATAGTGATTCATTTTTATTATATATGTATGGAGCGAGAGCAAGAGAGCACACATCTATTCATTATAAGGGTTAAAAATACTTCTACTTAAAGAATATAGAAAACTGAGGACCATAAAGAATATACATGCATGTTGTTATTGTAATTTTTAGCACCTCAAATAATATCATATACTTTTCTTTATTTAATTGGTTACTATATATTTAAAACTGACATAGTGATAAATAAATAAAATTTGAATTCTTTGAAATGGTAGAGTATCCAATCACATTGTCACTTGCAGTATGTCGCACCATAGAGATTGTTTGTGTCTTGTGTTTCAGTTGCAAATGAAGCAATCCGTGTCTCTTCTTTTGACAGCGGCAGCTCCTGTGGTGCCTGAGCTCAGCAGTGACATAGACAGCAGCAACTTTGATGACATTGAAGATGATAAAGGAGATGTCGAAACCTTCCCAATTCCTAAAGCTTTTGTGGGAAATCAGCTGCCCTTTATAGGATTTACCTACTATAGAGACAATTTGTACGTTGTTTGTTCCATTATGTTTTCATAGTCTTGACTATAGGATGATGCCGTGTTTTGAGACCAAATTATAGATTATTCGTTTGCTTTAAAATTTGAAAAGGACTCTGTGAATTATTTTTAATTTCATTTCATTATTTGATGTTTATAGGCAGTGAGGAAGGACCCAGCTGAGAGAAGTTGACAGTAAAACAAAAGCGATGATTTCTATCTTTAAGACCTGGAAATTATGAGTTATCTTTCAAAAAGAGGAGAGATGTTTCCTTCTAGACGATGAGATAGCGAAGAATGTAATGTTACAGAAGCACGAGTGAGGTAAAGAAGAAGGAAGCACAGGCTACGGAAGGGCTCCAGGCCCACCAGAGTTAAAGCTAGCTGATATGACAAGGAGAGGCAAGGGAAGTTTAGCATTTTATTTATTTTTATTTTTATTTTTGCGGCACCGGGGATCAAACTCACAACCTCGCGCCTACCAGACAGGTGCTTAAGCCACTGAGCCAAACTCCTGGCCCAGTTCAGCATTTTAAATACTGACAACGTTATGAATGTCTAGAGGTAAAAATATGACTTCAGCTTAAGATGCTGAAGTGGAAAGAAAATCTTTGCGGTCAGTGTTTCATCCTGAGAATAACTTGGCTGAGTCAG
The DNA here is from genome assembly GCA_004363535.1 of Dasyprocta punctata. Lineage (NCBI taxonomy): Eukaryota > Metazoa > Chordata > Mammalia > Rodentia > Dasyproctidae > Dasyprocta > Dasyprocta punctata. Next base: position 31,515 of record RJWM01002529.1, on the reverse strand, counting down.
ACGAGTGGAGGGCAGTGAGATGCGAAGGGTGTAACTGTCCTCTCCCTTCCTTCTAGGTTGTTGAACGGCTCTCCGCCTTGCAGGGAAAGCGACCCCGTACAGTCAAGGAAAAACGAAGTAAGCATCCACTTTGCTCTTCGCATTATTTTCGTCATGTGTTCAAATACTTAGTGAACCCAGTTTTTAAAAACTTGCATTGGACGCTGCTTTTTTACCCCAAGAGAGGGCGTCCTTGGCAAGGCACAGTGTGCCCAGGGGAGATTGTTGTGCTGCGGGCCACTGCGACAGTGCCAGGGTCCTGCCGCTGTAGGAGAGCGCAGCTGCCAGCCAAGGCTGTATGTTTTTTTCTTTTCTTTTTTTTTTTTTTTACTGGGCCCAAACTTACTTTGCAGAGCCCATTTTTCCACTGTCCTGCTTTTTCCTGTCTTTAGTAAATGTGAAACTTTGGCAGCATTAAAAAAAAAAAAAATGCAGATACTAAGCTAAGGTACAGAAGTAGGGGAGAGATTAAAATTCTGTGTTCCTTTTTAGAATATATTCACATAAAGGATCATTTTTTCACACTGTCAAGTATTTGGAACCACTACAGTTTGTAACTGCATACAAAGCTAAATCACACACGACAACGCTAAACATTCTTTTCTTTGAAATGTAAAAGTAGGTTGGATAATTTTGATAAGATTTACGTTTTAGGACTGTTCCACCATAACAAATTAGTATTTATCTTAAAATATTTTTGAAATAGATAATTTGGGGATTTATTTGAACATCTCCCTACTTCCTATTTATCTGTCTTCTATTTTGCTCTCTATACGTACGACTGGTTTCTTTTGTTCACTGCAAAGAAAGTTTGGCCCTTTGTTTCTTCTTTGTAAGAGAATCATTTCTTGTCTGGCATGTACTCTGAGTAACATGTTGGCAATTCTTTTTAAGATCGTGATAGGGCAATCCATTCGGAAGCATTCTTGTTTCTCAAGAGCTGTTCCTATTACCCAACAAATTTTCCTACTCTTAAAAAAAAAAAAGATCATAATACACAGTGTATTAACCATTGTTATTCTCCAATTATTTTGTTATGAGATTGTTTTTCTTATAAGAGCAGTGTTTTTATATTTTCTTCATTGATATCTGCTTGCATTACATTAAAATATAAAATTTAAAAATGACTAACAAACATTTCAATGTTTTCCCTTTTTTTCAATAGGAAAGTCAAGAGGTATGTTATCAAGTATGTTGAAAAATTGAGAAACAGTCGTCACTGTAGCCGCGTTTAATGCAGTCACAGTTCACCTCCTGTTTGGAGTGCCACATCTGCCTGAGACAGAAGCTCCTGTGACTCGTTTGCACTTGGCAGGGACCCCACTTCACCTAGAGGAACTCATGTGGCTAATTCATTAGCCTGGATGTTCTTAGCACGTTATGCAATAACAGAGTTTTCCTAAGAGATAAGAAATATTTAAGAAATTACAGAAAGCATAATCACTAGAAGAGTAGTGGAAAGAACACAGCCATGGGGTCGAAAGACCTGTGTTGATTTTGACACTGCCACTTACTACTTATCCTGTTTTGGCCTGGATATTTGTCTTGTTTGAATTTTGCGCCCTTTTTACTGTCTTCTTAGAGCTTTTATTAGGATTAATGAGACAGTACTTGTAAAGTACCTATAGCACCATGGGGACTTAAAAAGTTAAATTCTTTAAAGAGGAAGCAGCATAGTTTGTGTTTGTTTAAACTAGCATAGCTGGGAAAAATTCAGAGGAGAAGACTTGTAATTAATTGGCTACCATTTATTAAAGAGTCATTGGCCAGGCGTGGTGGCACACACCTGTAATACTAGCACTTAAGAGGCTGAGGCAGGAGAATCGCCATGAGTTTGAGGCCTGCCTAGGCTCCATAGTGATTTCAGGTCCAGCCTGAACTGCAGGGTGAGACCTGTCTCAAAAAAAACCTAAACCAAAAACAAAGTCATTAAATTTTTTTCAGAGTGCTGTGCCCAGTAATGTGTATGACAGTACAGAAGAAGAGTTTGTATGCTCATCTTTCAAAACAGTAATATGTTTTAGTACATTCTGTTGGATATTCTGAATATTTCCTTCAGCTGTAAACCTTTTATCTCATGAACACCAGTACTAGTGAAATGTTTAAATACAGTCTGTAGAAAAACAGTGGAAGAGGTCTCTTTTATTTATAACGAAGTTTGAAATTTGGTGTTGTATGAGAATTGCCCAACCGGGAGCTTCTCAGCCCCACTGTGCCAGTTTGTCAGACAGGTATGTGTCAGGCGCCAGTGCTGGGGGGAGGAGGAGGGGAGGGGCGCCTCTGGCTGTGGAAGTCACATTGAGCAGGTGCACACACCACACCGTCACAGAGGAGACCACATTACTTAGAAAAGTAGACGCTTAACATTATTTTCTGTAAGCGTCTCATCTTTAAATAGGACAAGAACTGGTAACTTCTTTTTTTTTCTTTCTTTTTTTCTTTTTTTTTGACAGATTCAGAAAAAACTGTATACCTTAGAAGAACACCTTAACAATGAGTTACAAGCCAAAGAGGAGCTAGAGCAAAAGTGCAAGTATGTACTATAGACAGTTACTGTGGTTTCAAATTTATGTTTAAACATTTTATTTAAAAAAGATACCAGCACTCAGGAGGCTGAGGTAGGCAGAGCATTGTGAGTTCCAGGCCGGCTTGAGCTACAGCGCTGAGCGCAAGGCCGGCCTGAGCTACGCAGTGCGACCCTGCCTCAAAAAACCAGAGCCGGGAGTTTGGCTCAGTGACTTAAGCGCCTGTCTGACAGGTGCAAGGTTGTGCGTTCAATCCCTGGTGCCACAAAAAAAAAAAAAAAGATACAAAGTAATTTGTAAGTTTTAAAAATTTATACTCTGGTTTTATTGTAAATTAGGATAATTATTCTACTTACCCCTTTAATTCTTTAGATCTATTAATACTCGCCTAGAGAAAACAGCAAAGGAGCTGGAAGAAGAGGTAAAGCTGCTCAACTCTTTTATTAACTTATTTTCCTTTGGTGCTGGGTATTGAACCCAGGGCTTCATATGTGCTAGGCAAGCATTCTGTCACCAAGCCACTTCCCTCTCCCTCATTAGTATTGTTGTTAGTAAAATCTTTGACGTTTGACTTATGGAGATCTCTTAATACTGTGGCAATACATATCTTGATGGACAAAACTGAAATTACAAGGTAACTCTGTCACCTAGACTTCATTCTGTTTTTTTTTTTTTTTTTTTTTTTTTGCAAACTTGAGTTAATGTACTATGTGTAGCTATTTCAAGTAAAAAAAAAGTAGTGTAGTGTGCTATTTTATAAACATATTTTTTAACAAAACAGGTAGGGATTGTTTTTTCGATCTCTTATCTGAAGTAACTGAAGTATTTTGTTTTGATTTGATTTGTATGCATTCCTTGGCTAATAATACTAAGCCTTATTTCAGATTACCTTGAGGAAAACTGCAGAGTCAACATTAAGACAGTTGGAGAGAGAGAAGGCGCTGCTTCAGCATAAAAATGCGGAGCACCAGAGGAGAGCTGACCACGAGGCAGACAAGAAGCGGAACCTGGAGAACGATGGTGTGTGGTGTGGACTATGAGACACTTACTGAGGAAAATACGATTGTGTATTGTGTTAGAGCTTGCACTGAAATGCTTTTTCTTATAGTTAACAGCTTAAAAGATCAACTTGAAGATTTGAAAAAAAGAAATCAGAACTCTCAAATATCTACTGAGAAAGTGAACCAGCTGCAGAGACAGGTAGGTTCCTCTCATTTGGAGTCACAGTATGGCATTCAGTTCATGGGTGCTTTAACCAAAGCTTCATGGGTGGTGCTCAAAGGCCTTGGCTTTGATGCTAGAGAGAAGTGCTTTTTAGGTTGTTGTTTATTTTAAATAGTTCGTGATGCAGTGATAAACCAATGTGTCTCCATTGTATACAGTGTTTGTTTGCTTTTCTTTGTGTACAGCTGGATGAAACGAATGCTTTGCTGCGAACAGAATCTGATACTGCAGCCCGACTGAGAAAGACTCAGGCAGAAAGTTCCAAACAGATTCAGCAGCTGGAATCCAACAACAGAGACCTGCAAGATAAAAACTGCCTGCTAGAGACTGCCAGGTTAAAACTAGAAAAGGAGTTTATCAATCTTCAGTCTGCTCTAGAGTCGGAAAGGAGGGACCGGACCCATGGATCAGAGATTATTAATGACTTACAAGGTATAAAATATAGATTGCATTGAGATCATTGTGATAAGTTGCATTTTGGTAGTAATTTTATATGATGAATACTGTGCTGCAGTAGCATATTTCTGAACATAGCACCCTGTTATGTAAAGTTCGAACATTAGAAGCACATTGGTAAAGTTTTATGAAAAGTGCACATTCAAATACTATGATTTTAAATACCAGGTCCCATAGGTGGTAGATTGGCTTGTGGCTGAATTAATCACGAAGCATTATACCAACAAGTAGGAAATGCTTGCTGACAGATGAGAGCTCCGAAATAGGAGAGGACTTCCAGATTTTTTTTATTCTTAATTGAATGTATATAATTTTGTGAGTAGATTGTTTTAAAAAGTGTTGCAATCTTTAGGTAGGCTATCTGGCCTAGAAGAAGATTTAAAGAATGGCAAAGTCTTACTAGCAAAAGTAGAGCTGGAGAAGAGACAACTTCAGGAGAAGCTGACTGATTTGGAAAAGGTAAAACATGTTGCACTTTATATTTTTTATGTAAGAAAATCGCAGTAGAGTTTCAGATGAGAAAAGTTATTCCAGAATAAAAGAAATGTCCATCTGGAGTATTTTCACACACCAGTGGACTTCCTCTTTGGATGTGGTTGTGGATTAGATGTGGCATGAGCGTTGCAGCCAGGTTAAGGACTTAGTTTGTAAGCCATGACAAGATTCCTAGTGGTGCCACTGAAGGAAAATCAGCTCCTTTAGAGGCGGCAGCAGTAAATCCATCTTAGCCCTCTTAACCTTGAGGTGCCTTTGGGATGGCCACATTAGAATGTCCACGAGACAGGAAACCGTGCTGGTAGCAGCCAGGAATATTTCATTGGGAGGCAGGAGGCTGAACCACAGGTGTGGTAGAGCCCTAGGAAGAGATCACGTAGTGTAGCAGTCGTCACACAGCAAAATGGATGTTCTTGGTAGTGGATTGTGTAGTTTGAAAAGTCATTTTCAGTATTAAAGATTTTATTTGAAGAAAGAAAAATACCTGTATCATGTTTGTGAGGTGAACTGTAGAAATCAAAGAATAAGAAAATCGGTGCATGTCTCTAATCCCAGCTCTCAGGAAGCTGAGGCAGGAGGATTGCCACAAGTTCAGGGCCAGTTTAGGCTACATAGTGAGCTCAAGGCCAGCCTGGAATACATAAAAAAACCCTGTCTCCACGGGGGAAAAAATCCTGGTGGTATATGTAGAAAAATAGACTGACTTCACTTAAAAGAAGACCCCAATGTGGGAGCCAAATAAGAGATGTTGAGGGAAACAGTAAATGTGAGAAATTACCACAGGAGGAGGAGAAGCACTGTGGCCAGAAGATGCCAGCACCTGAGACAGCTGGGAAACCAGGAGCAGCAGGAAGGAAGGGAGCAGGGTAGGGGAGCCAGTGTTGAGGGCACAGTGACTTCAGGTGCGGGAGAGCTGGGGTGAGCCCTGAATGTGACGGTGAGGCTCCACAGGTCACTTGCCACGGTGTAGCGGCCTCAGTGCAGGTCTCTGAGCAGGAGCCTGCAGGTGTGGTGGGGTGCAGAGGCCGAGGGCACAGGTGCTACTGCCAGAAGTATGCGTGGATCAGGGGGAGGGGGTACTGAGCATTCCTGCTGAACCTGTTGAAAGCAATCTTGAGAGCCTTTGAAATGGCACGCCGGCCTTTTTTGTTGATAGCTGGCGCTTGGATCTTAACAGGAAAAGAGCAACATGGAAATAGATATGACATACCAGCTCAAAGTCATCCAGCAGAGTTTCGAGCAGGAGGAGGCTGAGCACAAGGCCACAAAAGCACGGCTCGCTGACAAAAATAAGATCTATGAATCCATTGAGGAGGCTAAATCAGAAGCCATGAAAGGTACACACTTAAAAAGAGAGCTTCCAGCAGCTTTTGCCCGAGAACTGACTCTCTGTTAGACTTTGTGGTTCTGAAAGAAGCTTATGTTTTATTGTCAAATATTGGGAACTTGGGGAAAAACTGCCAGGGTAATTTTATATACATATATTTTCTCTCTGCATCAACAGAAACATTTCTAAGATATTAAGGCCCGAACAAAATTATTCAACTATATTTTTTTTAAGTCAGAGAAATTAATATTTCAGTGGTTTCAAGAATGATGATGGCCAGGCATGATGATGCACTCCTTGCCTGTAATCCAAGCACTTGGAAGGCTGAGGCAGGAGGATCACCACAAGTTTGAGGCCAAGCTGGACTGCGTACTGACAGTGAGTTTAAGGCCAGCTGAGCTATATAGCAAGACCCTGTCTCAAGAAAAAAAAAGTCTAGATCTCTCAGATGGGGGTGGGTGTTCTGTTGGGTAGTATAGTGTCTGAGTTACTTTTCTCATTGCTGAGACAAAATACCCAACACCCAAAGTTAAAGGAGGAAAGGTTTATTTAGCTCACAGTTTATGGAGGTTTCAGCCCGTAATGGGCTGGCTCTAAGGCAGGGTGGCATAGCAGAGGAGAAACAGTTCATGGTAGGCAGAATGTAACACAGCAGCCCCAGCTATTCACGTTCCTTCTATCTTACCCAGGCTACTCAGGGTGGGCGGCACTCACACCCTTAATCTTACTGCCCTTGAGCCTAGCACTGCACTGAATCCATCCCAGTTTCTCACACACTAGATCAACCACCAGTGAAAAATCTGCATGACTGCACGAGGCTTTGGGGGGACATCTCGACATAAGCCATAATAGGTAGTACTTAAGAGTATCAGGAAAATCAATCTTCAAAGATGTAATCATTTTACAGAGCCATAAAAGGGCAGGTTGTCTTGCCTTCACTAGAGTAGGTATAATATTAAAGAGTGTCTTCCATTCTGTGCCCTGGAAATAACAACACTTGTAATTTCTTTCCAGTACTGGGGATTGAACCCAGGGTCTTCACACTGAGCTACATCCCCAGCCTTTTTTTTTTTTTTTTTAATTTCGAGGCCACTGCCTCAAATTTTCTAAATTGACAATGGTGGGGCTCAGATTTGTGATCCTCCTGCCTCAGCCTCCCAGGGTGTGGGGATGATAGGTGTGTACTGCCACGCTTGCATCAAGTGTAAAATTCTTGATATTTGAAATATAGTGAGTAATAAAAACAGTGCATCGGAAGTGAATAAAATAGCAAAGCAGTCTTTCACTTTCACTGCTTTGGGCACACTGTGTTGGCTTGATAAGCTGCTTTCACTCATAAAGTGGTTATGTCCGTGTTCCTGAGACAGAAATGGAAAAGAAGCTGTTGGAGGAGAGGGCTTTGAAGCAGAAAGTGGAGAACCTGCTGCTGGAGTCGGAGAAGAAGTGCTCCTTGCTGGACTGCGACCTGAAGCAGTCGCAGCAGAAGCTGAGCGAGCTCCGCACACAGAAGGAGGTGCTCAGCGAGGACGTGAGTGCCGGTGCCCCCGGGGCCGGGGTGGGGGTGGGGGGGCTCGGCACTTCCCCGGCCAACCTAGTGCTTTCGCTGGACTTTGTTGGGGTACAGAATGAATCATAGGCTTAACCGTTTAAAAATTATTTTCAAAGAATATTTTATGTTAAAATATATTTAAAACATTCTTGGAAATACATACTTTGCTATGAAATGAATCAGTTACCCAAGGACAAAAATCTGTCGCCATACTGGTTGCCAGTTTCACTGATGCGAAAAATGGAGCTAACTTACTTCCTGTCAAACCCGTGATTTACTTTCATAGGTTAGAAACTTGACACTGAAGATAGAGCAGGAAACTCAGAAGCGCTGCCTCACGCAGAATGACCTGAAGCTGCAGGCGCAGCAGGTGAACACGCTGAGGATGGCGGAGAAGCAGCTGAAGCAGGAGAACAACCACCTGGTGGAGATGAAGCTGAGCCTGGAGAAGCAGAATGCCGAGCTGCGCAAGTGCGTCACCCACCTGCAGCTGGCCTTGGCGGCTTCCGGGGCTCAGGGACAGCTCACACTGCCAGGCGGCGCTCTGGGGCTGGGCTGTCCTTCGAGGCGAGGACGCTGGTTTCCCTCCATTGCTTTTCCTGCTGCTGTGGACCCACACTGTGGCAGAGAAGATGTGTGTGGATACAGAGTCCTCAGGGTCCCAGGCCCTCTGGGCTCCTTGCTCCCAACAGCCTGGAGCACCCTGCCCCTGTTGGGTGTGCTTCGGTTCCTAGGACTTGCTAACATGTGACTATTAAGAGAACACCACACAGATTGTTAATCACATTATAGGATATTCTTTGCTACTTGATTTACTTAGAACATGGAAAACAGTGTTAAAGTACTTTCAAAATATCCCAGGTGTGGTGGTGGTGTACACCTGTAACGCCAGCACTCTGGAGGCTGAGGCAGGAGGATCACCATGAGTTTGAGACCTACCTGGGCTACATTGTGAGTTCTAGACCAGCCTGAACCACATAGTGAGGTCCTGTCTCAAAAAACAAAAACCTTTCAAAATATGCAGTAAATATACTCTCAGAGGTTGTCGCGTCCTTTCTATCATGAATAGTCCTAGACAGTCCTGTGAATGCCAGCTATCTGCTGGAGGTGGTGTGAGAGAGGGCAGGATGAAGTTTTAGAGCCAGGCAGATGTGTGGCACAAGTAGCCGTTGCGCTATGGGTTCGCCTACAGAGTGGCAAACGGGTGCCCTCTCTGAGCTTGTCTTGTCATCTGTCATGTTCTGTCGCATGGCCTCAGGGAAAGCTACGTAGAGTGGTGGGTTGTGAGCTCAGTGTGAGCAGCTTCCTCTCCTACAGCAGAGTTTGAGCCGGCTTGGGGGGTTCCCCATCCCCACTCGCGGCCTGGCGTCGTGGCACAGAGCTCAGCCTATGCTCCACTGTCTCCACAGAGAGCGGCAGGATGCTGACGGGCAGATGAAAGAGCTGCAGGACCAACTCGAAGCAGAGCAGTATTTCTCCGTGAGTCCCTTAAACACCCATTCAGTCATCGCTATATTTGCAGACTTCTTACAGCTCTTGCTACAGAACCAGAAAGATGTGCTTCTTTAAGATAGATTCTTACACACCAGGCAGCATTTAGCGTGGAATATTTCCTATCACACAACTCATATAAGAGTACTCAGCAAAAAAGAATGTAGATAATTTAACGGAAATCATTATCCTTGCTAGAAAAATAATCCTGTTTGTGTGTGGTGGTGCCCACCTGTCAGCCCAGCAAGGGAAGCTGAGGCTGAAGGGTCACCATAAATTCAAGGCCAGTCTGGGCTACATAGTGAGACCCATCTCAAAAAACAAACAAAAATCTGAGCATATACTGTATCCTATCTATGAAACTTATTAAGAGTAGCACTTTTTGAGGAAGAATAGGTTATCATAATGAAAGAAATAAAGTTTAAAAAATAATTTTAACATTCGAACTTTTTGAGATGAGTTTTAAATTTTAAGGCAGGTTTTTTACTCCTGTTCTGTTGATTTAAGTCAACAGAATTTTCTGGTGTAAACTGGAGTGTTTGCTTCCTCGTCCATCCTGCCTGTCTGTCCTGTGGCTTTGTGGTGACGGCTGAGCTGTCCCTGGCAGGGTTCATTATCTCCACACCTGAGGACGAGTTAACCTGTGAGCCTCTCAGCATTCTGACAGTGTTCCTGGGTGTGCAGCTTTTCTCCGGGTAGGTTATGAAAGTGAAAATAAGATTCTTGGTGACAGTGTAGATACTTCTGTTGTATTTTTTGCTGTTTAGACCCTCTACAAAACCCAAGTCAGGGAGCTTAAAGAAGAATGCGAAGAAAAGACCAAACTTTGCAAAGAATTACAGCAGAAGAAGCAGGAATTCCAGGATGAACGGTGAGCCTGAGGGCCTCTTGTGGCCGGGTGTTTGCCACCGCTGCACCAGGGAGGATGGTGGGCAGATGGGAGCCCTGACTCGCGGCAGGAGTGGAGTGTGTGTGTCCCGGGATGTACAGACATGGGCCTGTGTGGAGTGGGAGCTGAGTGAGCATCACATCATGACCGCGTGCACATGCGTGACCGAGCCCCTCTGCCGTGCAGGGACTCCTTGGCTGCCCAGCTGGAGATCACCTTGACCAAGGCGGACTCGGAGCAGCTGGCTCGCTCCATTGCTGAAGAACAATATTCTGATCTGGAAAAGGAGAAAATCATGAAAGAGCTGGAGATCAAGGAGATGATGGCCAGACACAAACAGGAGCTTGCTGAGAAGGACGCCACCATCGCGTCGGTGAGTGAGAGGTGCTGATTCCTTGGCTCACGGTGAAGTCGCTTTCCCAGGCTTCTGTGAAGGTGCGGGGCCCATGGTGAAGTCACTTTCCCAGGCTTCTGTGAAGGTGCTGGGCGCACATCAGCTCTGAAGGGAAACCCTCAAGTGCTGGCCACAGGCTTTTTTTATCCAGTAAGGGCCAGTGCAGTGATAGCCCAACTAACGGGAATTCCAAGGCAGTACAGCGTCAGGTCATTGGGTTACCCTGCCACTTACTCAAGCCCATGGGGATGCTCCAGCGCACCCAGAGTACGTGTTGCAGCAGGGCTGTGCGGCCCATTGGGTCGGGGCTGAGGGCCAGAGTGCAGCCGGCAGGCAGCAGAAGGCAGCAGATGAGGGAGGCGGTGCACAGTGCAGTGGGTGGGGAAGAGCGCCAGTGTCACGCGGGGTTCACAACACCTCTGTTCCCACGTGGCAAGGAGCAGAGTGAGCTCTGTACCACACCACACACCCAGGGAAGTCCTAACTCTCTTAATGATCTCAGTGTGAAAAGCGAGACGTTTAAGCTATTAGAACATGACGCAAAACTTAGATACTGCAGAGTCTCGTAAAGGACAGGTGTGCGTAATATATTTGTTAAGGGATTAGTATCTAACTATCTACAAGAAGAGAACTTGGTCAACAGAGGAAAGCTAGATACGTGTCTTGCTTCCCTGAACTTCAGGAAAAGGCTGGATAAAAGAGCTTTGAAATATCATTTCATGCCCACTGCATGGCAAAACTCAGTTTTGAAGCATTTCAAATGTTTGAAAACCATCTGGCATAGCCGGAGTAGCGGTGCATGCCTGTAATCCCAGCACTCGGGAGACTGAGGCAGGAGGATCATTGCAAGTTCGAGACCAGCCTGGGCTACAAAGGGAGCCCAAGGCTAGTCTGAACAACATAGCGAGACGCTGTCTCAAAAAGACAAAAAAAAACAAAAAAAAAAACAAACCTGGCACATATGGTACGGTGTAGTCTTAGTACCTGTGTGGAAGCTTCCTGTAAACTTCAAATGCATGTTGCAGTCCCTAGAAAGGCCATGTTAAGGCAAAGGTGACAGAGAAACTCGGGCCCAGTTCTTACAGCAGCATGAATGTTTGCAAACAGCAAAAGCTCAAATGTCACATTAATAAATGAACGGACACGTTCTGTGCTAGGAGACGGGGCTGTGTGTCCATGAAACGAATGCGACTGCCGTCGGCAGTTTGCTTCCTCAGTGTGATGAGTGAAGACAGTTCCACAAAGGGTCCCACCAGCGCACGTGGTGCGGGTTCCAGAGGGCAGGGGCCATATGCGTGCAGAGCGTCTTCGGGAAGGGAGGGTGGGGTGGGCACTGCGGGAGGCGTGCAGGAGGAGCAGCACTTCACAGTTTACCCCCACCACCAGGCGTCGCTCTGCAGGAAACTGCGGTTCTTAGATTCATGTATCCCGCACCATGGGCATTCAGGCCTCTGCGTTTTCTTTTCTTGGTTTGTGAAACGCCTTTCTCATTTCTAAGAGCTGCCAAGGGTTTGGGGAAGAAGGGCGAACTTGGCCTCCCCGTCCACGTGCAGTCCCTTACAGATAGCAAGGTTTCCCTCAGGAAGAGGCTCGGCCACGTTCTGGGGCTTGGATTCGAATCGTATTGTAATTGGGATGGGATTTTTCCCTCCATTGTCTTTCATTAGCTTGAAGAAACAAACAGGACACTGACCAGTGATGTTGCCAATCTTGCCAATGAGAAAGAAGAGTTAAATAACAAGCTGAAAGATGCTCAAGAGCGTATGTATTAAGTGTCATTTCTAACACACATACCCACTGTCCAGCACACGCTGGGGCTGTCTGTCTAACGTCTGTGTTCCCCATGTTTCAGAACTGTCAAGGTTGAAAGATGAGGAGATAAGTGCCGCAGCTATTAAAGCACAGTTTGAAAAGCAGCTGCTGACAGAGAGAACGCTCAAGACTCAGGTGCGTCGCCAGACTCTGCTGTCGTGTTCTGTTTTGTCTCTTTTCCAGTTTACTGCTAGCATTACAGATAGGAAGCTGTAGCCATCGTGTGTATCAGTATTTCTGAACCTGCTTTTGGCCAGGGTGGGAGAAGCTAGATTTAACTAGCATTGTCTGGTTCAGTGTCTGTTACAGTTTTTCTCAATTTTCCACGTGAACTCACATTCTACGACTTAGAGGAATCCAGTCAGTTTTTCCCATTTAGAAGATAACAGGGAATGACCATTTCTTCGCAGTCCGGACTGGGCATGCAAAGGTGCCTGTGGTTAGCGACCACCACACCAGCTGCCCTGGGTGCTGCGGCAGCACGAGCCGTGCGGGCGCTCGGTGCCCTCCCTGCCATTGGGCAGGCTGTGTTTATACAGTGGTGCTGAGGCAGAGTTCTTGCTCCAGCAGAAAAGAGGGGGCCACTGCAGAGTCGGGCTCCTTTGCAACAACAGCTGAAGTGGTGGGAGCAGTGTGATTGGTGCTGGGGGTGGAGCCCAGGGCTTCTCATGTCCAGGACGGCCTGCCCCACTGGACTGCACCTCAGCCCCGTCAGTATGTAAATTACAACTCTCGAAAGCCACAAGAGCAGAAACTAGTGTTGCATAGAATAATGAAGAAGATGGATTAATTACCTGGGAAGTTTCTCTGTAGCTCCTGTCTAGGGAAGGGGATTATTAGTGGTTGTATAATTTGGGACTGGTGAGTTACTGAGAAACCATCAACATGTATTTTACTGTTTTTGCATTTTTAAGGCTGTGAATAAGTTGGCTGAGATCATGAATCGAAAAGAACCTATCAAGCGTGGCAGTGACACAGATGTGCGAAGAAAAGAGAAGGAGAACAGGAAGCTGCACATGGAGCTGAAGTCTGAGCGTGAAAAACTGACCCAGCAGATGATCAAGTACCAGAAGGAACTGAACGAAATGCAGGCAGTAAGCGTGCTTATTGGACTCCCCGTTGAAGGCTTCCTCTTGAGAAATAGAACTATGTCCATGACTGTGTCCAGCCGGCTGTGGAGCTTTCCTGCCAACGTCTGTTACTGAGCCAAGACCCAAAATCACGTGGTCGCTTGTATCCAGTTAACTGACTTCATTTAATTTTTTTGTAGCAAATAGCTGAGGAGAGCCAGATTCGAATTGAACTGCAGATGACACTGGACAGCAAGGACAGTGACATCGAGCAACTGCGGTCGCAGCTGCAGGCCCTGCACATCGGCCTGGACAGTTCGAGCATCGGCAGCGGACCGGGGGACACGGAGGCCGAGGATGGTTTTCCAGGTATGGCTTTGCTTACACCCCAGCGTCCTCACCATGGCCAGGTGACGGGGCTGAGTCCCACGCCTGACTCTGCTTCTGAGGAAAACGTTTATCATTTTCTTTATCATAACATTTTGGACTCATTGGTTGATTTTTGTCACTATTGTTCATGAAAACAGATATGCAAAAGAAGCCAGCACCCCCCACTCCCGCCCCGTTCAGACCTGTGGCTCGCTCTGTTCTCCAGGCGCTGTCTTGAAGCTTCCCCTTTCTTTTCTCTCCTCCCCACCCTGCTTCCTCACGTGGCGGGCGTTCAGTTCGCATCACTCAGTCCCACACTGTGGAGTCCGTGTCTTTCTCCTACCGGCATTCCTCCGCTTCTCTCAGCGTGGCCGCTGGGCCTTCTGGGCCCTGCGCGCTCCTGGACGCGGACTCGGACTCGGACTTGGACTCAGAAGAGCCTTTGCCTTACTGGCCTGCTCCGTCGGAGCCCAGTGGTGCAGGTGACAGCGTGAAAACCTCAGCTGTGGGGCCCTGTCCAGTGCCCTTAACCATAGCCCTTTGGGAAACTTCCCGTAGCATCAACTCATCTGCACTAACTCTGATAAGTTGCCGTAGATTCAGTGCAAAATAAACTGCTGCATGAACAGTCTGTGTTTTTAAGGTATTCTGATGTGACACTGCATTGTAATAGCTCATTTACTTTGCCAGCTTATGAGAGATAGAGCATTGCATTTGGTCATATTTCCTGTCAAGAATGATAGTACAGAAAAACACGTGACTATAGGTTTAGGTTTTCATCGAGGACTTAACATAGTTAGCATTGGCCTAGGCCTTAAAAGGGGACATGGAAGTTTGGTCCAGTCTTCCCCCAGTAGTGCTTCTGTTCACGTGAAGAGAACAGGCTGTCTTCATTTAGACACAGGACCTCCCTGTGAGAAGAGCTGGGTTTCCTCATGTAAGCAAGGGAGACGGCGCTGTGGCGAGGATTCTAGAGAATTTAGGTAAAGAATCTAAGGCAGCTGGATAACTGAAAGCTCCTTTACTACTCAGATAACCTCCCCAACCCTACTTGCGCTTTCTTGTCTCTGGGAGGACACTGATCAGATGCACTAGAACTGTACTGGTTTTGCTATTGTAGAGCTCGGAAGTCTTCTGTGTATGTTGCTGCTCGTGGTGTCCTGACCAGGTTTGATCTGTTAGTTAGAGTTTTCCCTCATCTTATTATAGCCATTCTGAAAGTCTCTGAAAATAGGAACTCGCTGAAATGTTTCCTAAATAGTGAAATGTTTTCTCCTTGGAAGTTTGCATTCCAGCTATAGTTAGACTTCTTCCAAAGGAAAAATAAAAGGTTATAATGCTGATATACCAGTGACAATAGAGAGTTGCTGGACTTTCTGGTGTTTTGCAAGTTTTTTCCTGAATTACACCAATGCATGGATTTAATGGAGTGCTTGACTTTGTACAGCTACACAGCATTTTTCCAGTGTGTTATGAACTGGATTTTGTTTTGCAGTGCATTACTTGCTTCTACTGACCCTGCATTGGTACCATATCCTAGTTAAAGTACAGTGAAAAAATCTGAAGGGCACATTGGATGGACTTCGTGATGTCCATGTTAAAATTGAATTTCTCCTTGTCTAACAAGAATCATTAGATTTACCTTCATATCTTGTGCTTATTTATAGAGTCAAGATTAGAAGGATGGCTTTCATTACCTGTGCGCAACAACACTAAGAAATTTGGATGGGTTAAGAAGGTAATTGATAAGTTTTGAGTGTGGTTCTTTTTTGCGTGCTTCTGGTTTAGCTCCAGCTGCTTCACTTTTGTAGTTGTAGGATGTACATAACCGATACTTTTCAGACACATCAAAATTGTTTATACTTTTTGATTTGGAATGATGTGATTTTATCTATGTTAAAAAAAATCCTCTGTGTGTTGTTAATAATAGACTGAGTTTTGAGGTTAGGAAGAGAAGCCAGTTGACTATGGTACTTTTGCTGTCTCAGTGGGAAAACAGCTCTGGATAGAAGAGAGGGACCCACTTACGTTTTGTTTTTCTGTTACTGTGATTATTGATGTTTCTGCATTCATTTTTGGTAAGTTTCTAATACCATTGGGTGCCAGAATCAGTCCAGAAATATTTGACCTCACCCCTTCTCATTTGCTTATTTAAAATATCTACAAACAAAAAAATGAATAAATAAAATATCTACAGGCAGCTTTGTCAGTTTGCTAAAGATAGTTCAGTGCATCTTAGTTACTCAGGTGTTTACCGATTTTTATTGCTAATATACAACTTATTTTCGAAGAAAGCTGTAAATATGGTGTGTATTTTATTCATTGACTCCTCCTTCCCTCTTTTTTAACAGTATGTGATTGTGAGCAGTAAGAAGATTCTTTTCTATGACAGTGAACAAGACAAAGAGCAGTCTAACCCTTACATGGTTTTAGATATAGAGTAAGTGTTCTTACAAGAATGTTCAGAGACTCTATCATCTAAACGTGTCTTTACCATCTTTTTATCATCTTTATTTGCAGTATAAGAGTAAGGTGACCTTTTCTGTCTAGCTGGTGCAATTTATTAGTAGTCATAGAAGAGCTCATAACATAGCTCTTACTGTAGCAGTATTACATTTTCTTATGTTCTTATAGATTCCTTCAGGCAGATAAAAGTCAGATATAAAATTACCTATCTTTATTTCATGGGTCTTAATGATATTTTATGAAGCTAATTGGAAAATATGACTTACAGAAAATTTATGAAAAATCTTAATGGTTGAATGAATAGAAGATACTCTGCGAGCTTCCAGCATGGGTCAAAGCAGTTGGGTTTAACTTTGACACAAGTATAGGCTAACTAAAGTAATTTGATACTTTGGTAATATTTTGTTCCTTTATGAATTCTTTGTAGCAAGTTATTTCATGTCCGACCAGTTACACAGACGGACGTCTACAGAGCAGACGCTAAAGAAATCCCAAGGATATTCCAGGTGAGCAGCTTTGCCACTCTGCTCTCGTGCTTCTCCTCGGTCCGGCTCAGCATGCGCCTTTCCCCGGTGACCTTCAGCCCCACTCTCTCTCGGGCTGCCGCAGCAGGGCTCGTCCTCCCAGGACGTCCGTGCTTGTTCTGTTCAGGAGCATCTTCGTTCCGCGCTGCACGGCTTTCCTTGTGGAAGCCCATAGTGTGTTTCTGTCATGTTTCTGGTCTTTGTTCTTCTCTGCAGTGTTGGTTGGTGGTTTTTTTTTTTTTTTTTTTAAGCATGAGCTTTCTCCTGTTTTTGGTTTTAGGTTTTAGCTCTCTAAAAGTTGAAAATGTCACTTACAAAGTTAAATTTTATACCCACTAGCCTATTTCCTGTTTAGAACGTGAAGCCAGCCTCGTGTGGTCATGCACGCCTGGGAGGCTGGGAAGGAGGATCACAGGCTCCAGCCCAACCTGGGCGGTGTGCAAGACCCTGTCTCAGGATTTACAAAGGGCTGGGAAGTAGCCCAGGCCAAAGTCCCTGCGTTCAGTCCCCAGTGCCAGAAAAATAAAAGTAAAAGTAAATTAGAATACAGTCAAATTCTTCTCTTTACTACTGCTGCTTTAAAATTATTCACACCAACATTAGTCATCGAGGTCTTTCTGTGTGAAAGCCACTGAACCTGGCCTAGCCCTGTTTTCTGGGGTTCCTGCTGTTACTCGGGACAAACTGCCCAACCTTTTCTCCTCTCTGTCCCCCTCATTCTCTAAACACACATCTCTTGAAAGAAGGCTGCATGGGACTGGGGATTTAGCTCACCAGTTCTAGCACTTGGCTAATAAGTGTGAGGTCATGAGTTCAATCCCCTGTACCAAAAGGAAGGAAGGAAGGAAGGAAGGAGAGAAAGAACGAAAGAGAGAGAGAAAGAAAGAAAGACTGCATGAAAGAATGCATATAGCTATGACCCAATTTTTTGGTTTTTTTGTTTGTTTTTGGTGCCAGGTATCAAACTCACAACCTTATACTTGCCAGGCAGGTGCCTATGCCACGGCACTAAATCCCCGGCCCTGTCACCCAGTACAATGGGTTGGTTCTTTGTGTTTAAGGCCTGGAGGATTGAACCCAAGGCCTTCACACTGCACTGTAGCCTCACACCCCCTCCCCCAGCCCTTTTTGAGACCGGTTTCACTAAATTGCCCATCCTGGGCTCCAACTTGGGATCCTGCTACCTCAGTCTCCCAGAGTGCTGGGATTGCCGCTGTGCAGTTTTTGTGTTTTCAAGAAGCATGTGCTAGCAGCACCTGCCTGCCCTCTGCCAGGTTGGGACCCTCAGCTTGAAGCATGCTAGGCAAGCGCAGGATCCATACCCGAACCCTGTTGTCAGCAAGTCTGAAACACTGGTGAATACATTGCTGTAGTTTTTCAAGTGATTGGTTTTTGCTGCTGTTTGGTTTTGGGGGAGTGCTGTGGGTTGAACCTGGGGCTCCCTTGGTTGGGTGCACTGAACAGGCCCACCCAGGGGAGCTGCTGCAGGGGCCACCTTTGGCTGCCAGGCGTGTCCCTGAGCAGCGCTGCCTGAGACTCTCCCCTCATGAGATGCTTTTCCTGAGCAGCCGAGGCTCGTTTCTACTACACGTTCACTGTTGAAAGTGCGAGTACATAGATCTTTGGCAGGATGCCACTCATTGTTCATTTTGGACTTATAGATCCTGTATGCTAATGAAGGAGAAAGCAAGAAGGAGCAGGAGTTTCCAGTGGAGCCGGTGGGAGAGAAATCGAATTACATCTGCCACAAAGGGCACGAGTTCATCCCCACCCTGTACCACTTCCCGACCAACTGCGAGGCCTGCATGAAGCCACTGTGGCACATGTTCAAGCCCCCCCCTGCTCTAGAGTGCCGCCGCTGCCACATCAAGTGTCACAAAGACCACTTAGACAGGAAGGAGGAGATCATCGCGCCTTGCAAAGGTGAGTGGCCTCCTGTGCCGAGGCGGTACTGCCAGAGCACCCCGGTGCTGACCAGCCCATGTGTCCTTCACAGTGTACTACGACATATCCACGGCCAAGAACCTGCTGCTGCTAGCGAACTCCACGGAGGAGCAGCAGAAGTGGGTGAGCCGCCTGGTGAAGAAGATCCCCAAGAAGCCCCCCGCTCCCGACCCCTTCGCACGCTCCTCGCCCCGCACCTCCATGAAGATCCCACAGAACCAGTCCCTCCGGCGGCCCAGTCGACAGCTGGCGCCCAACAAGCCCAGGTGAGGCCGGAAGCCAGGTGGCTCTGGGAGCTGTGCCGCTCCTCCTGCAGTTTTCCCGGGAACACTAAGTACATGAAGCAGTTTTGGCGTGCATGTCAACTGGGGGTTGACAGTGGCCGCAGCTGGTGCCCGCTTCTGGCTCCGCACCATGGACAGAAGGGAGCGCACGCCAGGTGTGATGTGACATGGAGTGGAGGAGCCATTGTCGCAGGGTGGGGTATTTTCTAGAGATTGTCCTGAGCACCCCAGTCTCAGGAGACAGGTCGGGTGGTCTCAGTGTCTCAGGCAGTCGGTCACCCGCCTGCCACTCTGTCCGTGTCCACGCTCACAGCCGCCTCCTGGAGCCCCATCCCTCATCCAGGCATCGGGGGAGCACTGCGCAAGCCACACGCGCAGGGCCCAGTGATATGGATCACCCAGCCTGGGGACCAGATGGGATGCCACAGAGCCCACACTCCTCCTGTGTCTGAAAAGGCAAAGGCAACTGTGCTGTCCGAGAGGGCATGACTGCATTGCACCCCATGTCTGAGCCGGGTGAGGTGCAGCGCTGCCTCCACCCTGGCTTCCCCATGCCTGGTTTTTCCCAGGCCGACACAGCTGCTGTGACCCAAGGCAGCTTGGGGCCTGTGGGGACAGGGAGGACTGCGCTCCTGTTCACCACACTCCCCTCTAGGGTTCAGGGCGCTGTCCTGGAACACGCGTGGCCTCTGCAGGTGCATGTGGCTGCGACACCGTGTCTCAGGTCCACTCCAGCCTCAGTGCCTGGCCAGTGTCACATGCTCTTGGTCACGCGGGAAAGGGTGGCTTCCCGCTGTGTCTGCAGCTTAGCGTCCCAAGCAGCGGCTGCGGCCACAGCAGCACTGGTGAGGGAAGGAGAAGGGTGGTGGCGCCTCCCAGCAGGGTGGATGACTGAGGCCCGGCCTCCGCCACAGCTTCCCAGGGTGTGGAGTATAAATTCGCAAACCTCCTGTTGCAGATTGCTTGACTTGGCGTTTAAGGACTGGGATTGGTCCTTTGATGATGGTGATGGTGATGATGATGACGATGTTTTTGATTTCTGAAGAAAGAGATGGGGTAAATCAAAAAGTGAAAAATGAGTTGTTTTGGTACTTCTATGTAGCGCATGTGGTTTGTCATTGAGCTTTCGTTTTTTTATCAGTTTTGAAATTTTTATAAGTTGCTTTTAATAGCATACATTTAAAACGTAGTTTCCGGGAAAGTTTCTAACTGAAATTTCCACATCAGGTGTCAAAGTGAAATGCTGTGTTCAAATTCTTTATTGGCTATAAACTTATAATACATTTGGAATTGAAATTTTTTATCCTAGTGATGATAAATGCAGAAGCAACAAAAGGAGCTAATAATTCTGGTACTGTCTGTTCATTCCAAAAAGCCGCATTCTGTGAAGTAAACCTTGGTGCTCCTGTGTATGCTTGAGTTTGTGAACATAGCATGGGCTCCTCCCCCACTGATCTCACTTGCAAGGATTGAAACCCGAAAGCCGAGCGCCTGACGGGCGCTGGGAAAGGGTTCTTTCCCACACGGCTTTCTCTGGGACACG
Organism: Dasyprocta punctata; assembly: GCA_004363535.1. Taxonomy (NCBI): domain Eukaryota; kingdom Metazoa; phylum Chordata; class Mammalia; order Rodentia; family Dasyproctidae; genus Dasyprocta; species Dasyprocta punctata. Next base: position 11,114 of record RJWM01002529.1, on the reverse strand, counting down.
TGAGCCTTGCTGAGGAATGCGAGTGCTGTGCTGTGGGGCGGGCGGAGCAACGGTTTGGTTTGTCGTGACTAAAGGGGGCTGAGTGCAGCGCTCGGCGTAACCCTCTTACCTCGACGTCATGGTAGGGTCTGTCTTGGGCTAAGTATATTGTGCATATGATTATATCATGAAACAGTGGGATCTGTTTACAACCCGTTTTCATGGAGTGTCTTTAGGTATATTCAGTGCCAAAATGTGTTTCTCATTGCTTCATGACAGGCAACTTTGTCCCTTTGAATGCCTTCATTTAATTTTTAAATTTTGTTGTGAAAGTTTCAACCCTTTTCTGAATTTAAGAAAAAAATTTCAACTGGCAGCTGCATCTCAAGTCAGACTTCTGTCCAGATGTGTTGCTGTGGTGTGCTTTTAACCTTAGCACGTCTTAGCCAGGCGTGGGGGCACACCCCTGTAATCCCAGCACTTGGGAAGCTGAGGCAGGAGGATCATTGCAAGTTCGAGACCAGCCTAGGCTACAAAGTGAGCTCAAGGCCAGCCTGAACTGCACAGTGAGACCCTGTCTCAAAAAGACAAACAAAACAAACTTTAGACCGTCATATCTGCACTGAGATTTGTATGTAATGTCAGCCAGGATGGCACTTCCAAAGTCCACTGTCACTGGGCATGGTGGCTCACACCTGTCATCCTAGCACTCGGGAGGCTGAGGCAGGAGGATCAAGGCCAGCTTGTGTAGAGAGACCTTGTCTCAGAAGAAAAAAGAAAGTCCACTATTGTGCTAAGAATATAGTTAATTGCATGGAGCTAAAAATGAGAAAAATAGCGTGATTAAACATAGTTATGCATGAGTTAGGTGTTAGAAACAGAGTAGTTAGAGGACAGTACAGTTCAGTGGCGTGAACCAGCTGCTTTCCTGAGGAGTTAACGCCTTGAAATCACTGCTGACTTCACTTTCTCTTTCCTTCCAGCTAACTGCCTTCTATGAAAGTAATTGTCCAAGGCGACCGTGTTCTTCCAGGTAAAACAAGACTGAAATGCGATAGCCCGGAACTTAGTACAAAGCTGTATCCTCCCGAGGAGCTCACACACACACACACAAACACACACACACACACACAGGCACACGCGCGTGCACCCCGTTTTCCTGTGGTGTAAGTTACAGATCTCAGCCCCCTCGGGCTCCTCTGGAACAGTGGAGCCCCCTGACCAGCTCCTGGGGAAAGGGTGCGGCCGCAGCACCCCATGCTTGCTTCGTGACGCCCCCGCGTGTCGCTCACACTACACTGCACTCAGCGCGGAGGGGAGCTCACCTGCAGGAAGGCATATTTCACGTCTGCAGCGACCTCACCAGCACACGGACCGGAAGGGTCAGGGCATAGACCTCACTACAGGACGCTGCACCCTCCGCCGGTGACCCCAACACTGTCCCCGGGTTGTGCTGGGATGCAGCGAGCTGTAAACTCCCGCTTTGCTTTTCTCATCCGCTGATCCGGTCCCGGACTTATGTCGCAGCCGTGGACCGCGTAGAAGCTGCATGCTGGCGCTAAGCAGCGCCATAGTGAGAGCCCAGCCTTTCCGTCTCCTCGTGCCGCGTGATAGGCCACTGTACCCACTGGGATGCCTTAATTTAATTTCTGTCCAAAGCTTCAGCCCTTTTGTGTATTTAAGGAGAAAAAAGTATGTGTTTACCAGCTTTTAGGATGCAAAGTTGCATTGTGGAAGAAAAATAGTGCACGTAGTAAATCAGCGTCAGCTTATTTGGGTGGTGTAATGCAGTGTTTTTAGCAGATTGTCACAGAACATAGCAGCTGGCGTGGGGGCCCACCGATCCCCGACGCCCGCCAGTCCCACCCGGCCTCGCAGACTCCGCACCAGCCCTCACCGCGCGCAGTGTCTGCTTCGTTTGCAACCGCTGGCTGCCCTGGATATGTTTCTACTTCTGGTAAAGACGTTTATGTCTATTTTTACATTTTCACACTCAAGATTCAAAACTTGTATCAAATATAAGAAAACTAAGGTATACTGTAGATATATTTTAAATATTTAAATGTGATCCTCAAAACACACAACTGTATAAGGCAATATTTCAGTATTGGGTCAGGGAACTCGGGAGAGGTCGCCCAGGGGCACTGGCCTCGACTTCTAACTTCCACACGCGGCTAAGGGGGGGTTCCTGCGGGACACCCAGCTAGGTCCACTCACGCCACACAGGTGGCCGCAGTGACCAGCTTGGAGGTGAAGGCGCCCCGCAGGCTCACACCAGCCTCCCGCACTGTTTCTGCGCGGAGCTACAGCCCCAGTATTTCAGAGAAGGAAGGAGGCGTTTCCTGTGGCCCAGCAGAGCCCCGGGCCACCACGGCACACACGCCGGCCGGCACTGCCCTGCACCCTCCCGCAGCCCGGCGTGTCCTCAGGGACACCTCCTGGGCGGCGCGGCGGGTTGGCATTTTTTTTTTTAAGTAAGATTAAAAGATGAAAAATATAAAATTTATATAGAAGAGGTGTTTCCATTCATTAGAGTTGTTTAAAAGGAGACTGAATTAATATTTTATATAAAGATTTTGTTACACTATGGGAGGTTCTAGCCTATTATTCTGAATTGGAGAGTATATATATATATATTTTTAATAAACTTTATTAAGGTGAAATAATTTCAAGTTTACACATGAGTAATTGAAGTATTTGAGTAAAACAGGCAAAAGTTTAAATTTTGAATGCTATATATATATATGTATGAGAATAAGGAGAATCGTGGTGTGATACAACTGTACAAGGAAAACTAATGTGAAGGGTGCAGTTAAAAAGACACTGTGGGGTGGCTGGGTGGTCTGTCCCCCGGCAGAGGTGCGCTGACACAGGCCCTGCCCCCTGGCCCCCAAGATGAAGCAGCCCGCTTGTGAGCCAGTTTTCTTCCTTAGGCCCGAGACTTCAAGAAAGCTCTAAGATCAGTGTTTATACTCCCACACCTGATTCTCCCAGCCACGAATACCTCCTTTTGGAACTCAGAAATAGTGAATACTGGGGTTTTCTCAGTTGGCTTTTGTTTTGTGGGGTTAGCAAGACAGAAGGAGAAGGAAAACTAGTTGCCGGTATTACTGTTGAAAGTTAAATGTATAATGAATTTTTAAAGTATTTTTAAAAACATGCTATCTAGAAGCAAGATGTTTTTTAAGAAAATAAAATTTATGTGAAAGTTTAAAATGCTCTAATGGATCAGTGTGCTGACGACCGAGTTACAGGTTAGTGCTCTTGACTGACCTGTGCTGGTTCTGCGTGAGCCTGGCCCCGAAGGACCTATGTGGTGTCCATGCATCTCTAGACCCTAAGCAGAAACACGCCAGCTTGCCAAACTACAGTGGGAGGAGTTCTGCTGCTCTCCTGAACCTTCCCCATGGGATTCAGAGGGGGAGAAAAACCCAGACCCCGAAGCCTCCCCGTCTCCCCCCAGGCAAGAATGAGGTGCTGGGTTTCCCGGGCCGGAATGCCATTGCTGATGGCATCAAGGGCCTCCCAGCCCTGGGGCCCATCTAACCTAAAGCACTTTGAAAGAGGGCACTGTGTGACAGTGCTGGGTGCATGCCCAGGGCTCACCTTGACCCTGCCCTGTCCCCATCGTGACTTTTATTTGGAATTGTGTAAGTTACGACTGCATGGTTGAGATCATCGTTAGTATTTGATCAGCTGTCCCCTGAATAAAAATCATCCTCCATTGATTTTTTTAATTTTGTTGCATCTTTGTAGTAATGTAATTGTATTTTATGCCTGCTTTTTATAAAAAAAAGTTCAATAAAAGAAACTATGATATAAATATTTTTATACTTTTCCTGTGAAATAGTCCTAAAACGCTGTAGCTTTCACAAGTTTACCGAAAAACGTGTCTTCCCTGAAAGAAAGGATAACCAGGTGTGGTGGCACACTCCTGTGATCCCAGCACTTGGGAGGCTGAGGCAAGAGGATTGCTGAGTTTTTGGCCAGCCTGGGCTCCATAGTGAGTTCAGGACCAGTCTGGACTACATTGTGAGACCTATCTCTAAAAACCAGAACAAAAAAAAGATGGGCTGGAGTTTTGTGACCAAGGCTCTGGACTTCAGACTTGCTGTCCTGTCACGTAGCTCTTACAGAACTATAAAGTGAGTTTCAGCCAGGAGCCCATGTCCCCCTGGGCATCTAAAGGTCACAGACCTATGATTGCCACTGGAGTTGGCAAGGCTGGTGCAGGAGGCCAGGGGCTGGTTTCTAGGATGGGCTTCTGTGGGTCCCAGCCAGGGCCATCCCGGAGTCTGGAGGGTTGCCGCCATAGCTGTCGATGGTGTCACATGGTGGGCGGGGCACCACGGTGCCACATTTGAAATACCCGAAGGGAAAACAGGAAATTCCTCACCTAAAGTAAGTATGTTCATAAACTGTACATAAAATGTTTGTGGGGGTAAAAATCACAGGCTTTATACTATGGGAGATTTTACTAATTTACGAGAAAATACTAACTTGGATTTTTAAAAAAAATTATAGCTGTGGGGCCAGGGGTTTAGCTTAGCAGCACAAGTGCCTGCCTGGTACCAAAATAAATAAAGCAAGCCAGGCGTGGTGGTGCACGGGAGGCTGAGGTAGGAAGAGCGTTGTGAGTTCGAGACTGGCTTGGGCTACAACGTGAGTGCAAAGCCGGCCTGAGCCACACAGTGCAACCCTGCCTCAAAAAACCAGGGCCGGGAGTTTGGCTCAGGGACTTAAGCACCTGTCTGACAGGTGCAAGGATTGTGAGTTCAATCCCCGGTGCCGCAAAAAAATAAAAAATAAATAAATAAGTAAGTTAAAATAAAATTACAGCTGTGATTGAAGTAACTACATAAAATGAGTAATTTATTTTTAGGTACTGCATTTCTCTTCCTGTTTGTCCCAAGCAATAGTTCTAAAAGAAACAGTTTATTGAGCAACATACCTTACATAATTAAAAATAACAGCCTTGAGATTCAGCAGAACTCAAACTACACAAGTTTGTTTCACCTGGGAAACCAAACCTGTTCTACTGCAGTTTACTTCCCGAGTATAATGGAATAATTCCCTCCAGAGACGCGCGTTCAGTGTTGCGGGCTCTGTGTCCGCAGCTCAGCGTCGTGCGAGGAAGTGAGGCGCTATGAAGAGAGCAGGACCCTTATATTCACAGGAGCTAAAACCTGGGGCGTGACCCCGAATCCCAGGGACGGCGCCGCGCCTCAGCGAGGCCGCTACGGATGCGCTTGGCCCGCGGGGGAGCGGCTCCTCTGCCAGCGGCTGGGTCAGGAATTCCTTTTCTTTTTTTTTTTTTTTCCCTTTGGTACCGGGGATCAAACTCCCAACCACATGCTTACCAGGCAAGTGCTTGAGCCGCTGAGCTACACCTCTGGCCCATAGGAATTCCTTTTTCTCTGGACATTTTTTATGAAAACAAAATTCCCTAACAGAACAGTAAGAGAAGAACAGCATTTCCTAGCAGTTCCTCAGAACACAACAAGGACACTTGGCATGCAGCCTGGACCCCAGGACCTACCCCAGCTCTGCCCGCTGGCTACACTCTGCGTCTGACTGTCTTGGTCCATCTCTGTCTTGGGGAGACTCTTAAAACACCCCGAGGCTGCAGAGCGATGTAGGCTGCACCCGAGAGGGGCAGCGGGAGCGGAGGCGGGGACAGGAAGCGGCATTTAAAGCACATTTAAACGGGGCTCTCAAGAGTCCACCGAACCTCTGGCTGCAAGTTTCTGGAATGATGGACTAAATTTACAGGAGCCCTTGGCATAGCTGTGGGTGCTGCTGCTTTGCTCAGTCACCCCAAGTCCGTCCTGGTGCAGCAGCGACACGGCTGTCACTCAGCCTTAGAGCCGGGCTTCCTGTAGCGCAGCACTGTCAGTGTCACCCAGGTGTTTAAGGCCATCATCATCACAAAGCGGCTGAGAACTACAGCAGAGAGAAGAAAGTGAGCGTGGGTGTTAAAACCTTGGCATTCGGGTGGACATTTCCTCCTGTGTAAATGCAGGTCCAAAGGATGGCCTCGCCCCCAGCGCCCCGCTAACCCGCTAACCCCGAAGTAGAGATCAGCTGTTCTCAAGAAGTGATCTTCCCGCCACTGGCGTGGCTTCATAAAGCACATGCATCTGCTGAGTGCTGGCTGTCACCGAGAAACCCCGCCCTTCCGCAGGGCGCCTCAAGGATGCTGGTGCAGACAGAGCCGTGAGCTGCCCCGTCAGGGTCAGTCTGCGGAGCGGCCGCTGTTCGCACCTGTTTCTTAACGGAGCAACCAGGAAGAGCTGTGAAATGGGACCCTTGGAAGAGCACCTCGACTTCCACTTAAGGCACAGACGAGGGTGTGAAAGCTCCGCCAGCACCGCAGCGGCCCTGCCCGAGGCTCGTCCGCACCCACGCTGCAGGCTTCCAGGAGCGGCAGTCGCCCTGGGTTTGGTGTGACCTCAGTGTTGGTCTCACCTGCCCTGCTGGGGCTTTCTCGAGTCAGTAGAGAACACAGACCCAGCCTTTTCCTTTCCAGTGCCCCACTAAAGCAAACTGCATACTTCAGTGAGGCCAACTTCAACCCTGGAATCACAGCCAGCAGGAAACAGTATATTCAGACCCAATAAGAGCCCCTGGGACAGACCAGCACAGGCGCTCCCGTTCTGAAGCTGCGTTTCTCACAGTAAGGAGGTTCGTGCTGGGGACACTTTCTGATCTTTCACTGGATCAGGCAGACACAGGGCTGTCTCTATCCTAACCCTCTTCCAAGGGTTCATAGAGTGCTCTCCATTTGAGAATTGAAAAGGCTCAGTGGGGCATGGTACTGTGCACCTGTGATCTCAGCACTCGGGAGGCTGAGGAAGGAGGATCGCTGTGAGCTCAAGGCCAGCCTGGGCTACACACTGAGTTGGAGGCCACCATTTTCACTGCTGAAGCAATACTCATGTGACTATCACAGGTCCTACAAGAAGCAGAGCCTCACACTTGGTGATAGTACAGACCGGGCCATTTTCTCTAATCTATAATGGAAGCGACAGGAGTCAATCTGTTTAACCCTAAGACTGTTTCTGCCCCAAGGAAGCCCGGCCAGTGCCAAAAGAAGGGGAAGAAAAGCACTGCTCACCTGTCAGGTCACCGGTGGTCATGAGAGTTGTTACTATTCTTGCTGGAAAAGAAAAGTGGCAGCATAAATAACTTGCTTTGCAGACAGTTTGGTGTTTGGGTGATATCTTTAACATGCTGCATTGTGCTGACAGTTCCTGCAGGGGGCAGAGTACGAAGCAGTCCTGTAGTTCACAACCACCTGAAGACCCACATCCCAACCTCAAAAAGCAAGCTAGTAGCCTCACAAAAGGCTCCACTTAAAAGGTTTTTTTTTTTTGTTTGTTTCTGTTTTTTGAGACAGAGTCTCACTATGTAGTTCAGGCTGGCCTTGAGTGCATTATGTAACCCAGGCTGGCCTCAAACTCACGGCGATCCTCTTGCCTCAGCCTCCTTAGTGCTGAGATTACAGGCGTGCATATACTACTATGCCCAGCTGACCCCACCTTGTAAATATGGACACTCGGTTAGCAGGTTCTAGCTAAACAGATACGTGCAGGATGCTAAAACCCAAGGGACAGAAACGCATAGACATCGGGTTCATTGGCTTCCAGGGAGACAGAGTGGCCGAGGCCACCAGCCAGGGTGCATCCTCACCTGCAGAGGTGCAGGCAGAGAGGCCCCAGGTGAGCGCGCTGGCGGTGCCCGAGTCCCGCGTCTTCCACAGGTACTGGAGCTGGGCCAGCTTGCTGGCCACACTGACCAGCGTGGACAAGTTCTGTTTGCAGATAAAGCCACAAGTCCACTCATTAAAAAGCCAAAGAGCAGCAGATAGTCACAGTGCTGTTCAGTTTTGTTTTTAGAGACAGGGTCTTGCCTGTGTAACCCAGGCTGGCCTCTGACTCTTGGCAATCCTCCTGCCTCAGCCTCCTGAGTGCTGGGGTTACAGGTGTGCATCACCACATCCTGCTAGTCACAGTGCTTTATTAAGCCAGATTTTCAAACAGCTGAGTGATCACTGTGCACAAGATTGAAACCTGTTTGATGGGGTCCAACATGTCACTGTGAGAGGTTTCTTCCAGCCCACAAATCCCATGGGGAAGCAGGAGGGAGCCCCGCACCACAGCAGAGTCTCGGCTGCTGGACCTCTGTCGCCCAAAATACAGGCTGGGCTCCTGAGCTCCTGAATCTGAGGGAACCCAGGCTGTCCAAGCTGACCAGCAGGGAGCTCAGTGCTGTGGGCGCAGCACCCTGAACCTCAGGTTCCCCACCACCGGGCAGCCAGGTGATGAGGGCACAGCCAGGGGCAGGCCCAAGCCCCTCTTTGGCCTTGAGAAGTCTAAGGGTGGAGAAGGGAGGGTGGCGAGACTGTTCTGAACATGTGATGCGGGCCAGGAAAGTGGGTAGAGAGACACTCGCAGCTAAAGAAGTCCTTAATTCTGGCACTCTGGGAGGCCGAGGCAAGAGGACCCCGAGTTCAAGCTCACCCTGAGCAACTTAGCAAGATCCCATCTCAAAATAACAAATGGAGAAGGACTGGGGATGTGGGTCGGTGTGCAGGTCCTGGGCTCCGTCCCCAGATCTAGTCAAGGGCGGGCGGGGTGAGGAGGGGCTGTGTGCACACGAAGGGGTTCGTCACTTACCATGGCCAGGTCGATGACCCTCTTGTGCAGCCCAAGGACGAACCAGGAGGACACAAATCTCACCCGAGGCTAAGGACACAGCTGGGCGTCACTGCAGCCCTGCCACCCACCCACCTCTGCAGAAAAACCCCGACCCCAAGGATGACAGATAAGCCAAGGGCAGAACTGGAGATGCTTTACAGGCTTTAGTTTATTTGTCTGAGACTATGTAGCCCAGGCTGGCCTCGAACTCTCAGCAATCCTTCTGCCTCAGCCTCCCAAGTGCTAGGATGACAGGTGTGCGCCACTATGCCTGGCCTTTTTTTTTGGTCTCGCTAAGCTGGGGATGGAACCCAGGCCTGACCCTTGGGCTCCACTACTGAGTCACCTGGCCTGGCCCCTCCAATCCCATTCGGGTTCTCAGATGCTAAAAGGATACACAGCCAGGTACGGTGCAGCCTGTTTAATGTCCCCATTAAAATGAAAGACACAGAGCAGGAGGACAACATCTGAAAGAAAGGCTGCCATGAGAGGACGAAGGGGAGCCCCAGGGAGCAGCCAGGGATGCGGGGTGCAATGGGCATGCAAGGGCAGCTACCTTGCACGATGAGGATGGGGAACTCCAGGTAAGTGAGCACCGGGCTGCCGTAGTAACACTGGTAGCGGACGAAGACCAGGAACCTGGGGATAGGGAGGGCCCATGGTCACAGCCCAGCCGCAGCCAGCCAGCCTCAAGCCGGCACCTCCACTAGGTCCTGGAGCTCAGGGTCCAGGAGGAAGACTGGGAACAATCAGATGAACTGTCACTTCAGTGACCTGCACTGTCAGGGTACAGCCGCAAGCCACTGGGTGCCGCGCTATGTGCAAAGCCCATGACTGGGCTGATGGTCTCGTGAGATAGTCATCTGCTAGTCCACACCTGTCCTCTTAGCACTCCGGGAGGCTGAGGCAGGAGGATCCTGAGTTTGAGCCTACCCTGGGCAATTCAGTGAAGCCTTGTTTCAAAATTAATAAAAATATTATGGCCATGTACTAAATGTCATCTTTATATCCTGCAAATATGATGATAACAATTCAAATAGCTGTAGATGTAGTCCGCTGGCCCTGGGTCACTCCTGGGTTCTTTAGGCCTAAGCCCAAGCAGCAGGTGACCCAGGCTTCAAACACAGTTTTTAGAGTGACTTTGCTCAGATCCAGGGGCACAGAGGTCCCCAGGCCAGCAGGGAGCCCTCTGTGTCCCCTACTCTGGTCTGGCCAGGCCGAGAGGACCCCGGAAGGGAGGGGACAGCTCAGGTGAGGGCGGAGCCTGCTCCAGTGGCTCTGGCCCTGCTCACCCCTCCAGCTGAGGTTGAAGGAGGAATAGAGAGGACCCCGTTAGCTGCCACAAGGCCTTGGGGACAGTGTGACAGCAGAGGTGGCCTAACCCAGCAGAGCAGAGTGGCCGCTGAGGAAATACAGATGGAGCAGCCAGGCTGGCTAGGGCTCCCCAGCCCACTCACCCTGCAGCCGGCAGGCTTGGATTCCCACGTGGCCGGGACCTGGGCCAAGGCCGCACCCGGCCTCCCACGCCCTCCCCAGAGCCAGCCTGCCAGGGCAGTTGCTGTGGCCACTTCCACCCCTGCCCTGCCCGGTGCCAAACCCAGGGCCTTTGCACTGAGCTCAACCCCCAGTTCTTTTTTATTTTGTGACTGGGTCTTGTTAAATGCTAAAACCGCCCAGGCTGGGCTCAGACTTCTGGGAGGAACTTGTGATCCTCCTGCTTTAGCCTTCCAGGGGGCTGGGGTGACAGCCCTGCGCCGTGGGCCCTGCTGCGTTTCTGTTCTTAGGTTCTGAGTAGGGGTTCTAGTTCTGGCAGATCAGCCTGCACCTGGGGCAGCCTCGCCCCGTCCTGTGCCCTCTCCCGACGTCTCTCCCTTGTCAGAGTCCCCAAACCAGAGCCCAACTTCTCCCCTTACCAGTGAGGGAATCAAAGCCAGAAAAGAGATTTAGAGGGCGGGCTGGGTTTAGGGACAAGGCGAGGCTAGAGGTGCAAATGTCACGGTGTGGTAGCACATGCCCGTGATCCCGCACTCAGGAGGCTGAGGCAGAATGATCGCAAGTTTGAGCTCAAGACCTGGGCAACTGTCTCAAAGTAAAATATGTGGCCACTAGGGCCGGGTCCGGATTCCGCCTGGCCTCAGTTTCCCCATCTGTCAGCTGAATGTCACAGAGCAGTGAGCGGGGGAGGGGGACGCAAACCGGAAGCACCCCCACCCTAGCTCTGAGGCCGCCCAGCCCTAGGGTGACCCTGCTTCCCCCGGCCGCCTGGGAGCTCACCCCGCCAGCTCCAGCAGCAAGCTCGGGAGGCTGATGCCCCGCGTACTGCGCGCCGCCAGCTGGGCGTGGATCTGCGGCAGCTTGAGTACGGTGCACACAGCCAGCGTGCTCCAGTTGCAGAACCACAGCAGCGCGGCCTCCATGGCGAGCTGGGCGAGCTGG
>RJWM01002528.1:0-124186 GCA_004363535.1 Dasyprocta punctata | reverse complement strand
TTTTTTTTTTTTTAATAAATTAGCTAATTGTTACTGGATAATAATTATAGAATATTATCTTTGAATCTTCCCATAAGGACTGTAGACATCAAATCCAATTCAAGTTAACAAATATAAATACTACAAAAGGGAAGTGAAAACATTTACATATCCTTTGATATTTCTTATCAAATTTCTGAAAATCATGAAGCAAAGCTCCATATTGGATTTAAACAAACAGTGAGAGAATCCTTCACTTTTCCAGCATGAAAGGAGCAAATGACAATGGATCAGTTGCTGAGAAAAAGTCTTAATTTATAAGATTGTATATTTAACAGAACTTGAACTTCCACCAACAGAAAAAAGCATGTGTTATAACATCGCATAAATTTGCTTATTTCATTCCTAAATAAAGTAAGTAATTCAGTTAGAGAGACTTCTGCGAAGCCACTTTTAGTTTTTTAATATTTTGAGGTATTAAAGAAAAATTACCTTTGTCAACAAATGTCACTCATTCCAGAAATCCTGTTGTATTCTTAACTATTTTAAGGCAATGAGACAATGGGCAGATAAGTTCTTTGCATTCTAAATACAAATGGACAAAAATACAAATGCCCTTTAAGGAATCCAGTTCCTGGGTGACATTTACTGCATTTACACTGTTACCATCTAAGAATGCCTATTTTGTGAGGCTACTGTGGGGCCTGAAAGAGATATCAATATCTTTAAAATGGTGTAAGATTTGTTTTCCAGGGAAACCTTCCACTTAAAGACAAACCTTGGTGTTCTGTGCACAGGGAGAGCACCTAGGGTGCTTGACCACTCATCTGGTTTGGCTACTTTCTTGAATGTCCTAATGGGTCACTGCCTTCTCCAGCTGCATACAGTGTCATCCAACTTTGTGTCAGCAATGCTGAATGAGCTTCTCTCACTAGTACAGTAAAGGGAAAGTTTATAAAAGCCAAGGATTTCAAACATTCTTTTTAGTGTGGCAACAATTTCTTTACTAAATACTACACACAAAAACTAAAAAATTGCTTGCTTACATTTGGGGAGAGAGATCTACTTATTTTTTCTTTCTTTTCCTTTTCTCTCTTCTATGCTTTGGAAGGAGACTGGGAAACAATGAAGCTAGAGAAGACTATCCCTTCAAAATTACTTGACAAGCAAGGGTTTATGAATGTTTTGGCTAACGGAAGGGTGTTTTTGACAGTATAAACTAGTTAATGGAGATAAATCCTTGAAATATAGTTGCTGCTCAAAATAAAGCAAAATTAATTTACCTCTTACAACTCAAACCAACCAGAATGATAGCTTTGTGAATCTGGTTCAGGGGTTAAGTAAAATTGGATTAGTCTCCTATAATATGAACTTTATATCTTTCAGTAGATTCATAAGAAATTGTGAAAATATTAAAGATAACTTCCATTTACATATATCTCAGATTTCCCAGTGGTAACATTGCATAACTAAAATATCTAATCAACGCAAGAAAACTTTCTATGATTGAGTTGCCTATTTTCTATGTGTTAAGCTGTCTGAAATTGATCAGTTCTAGAATCATTTGTATTACATTTACTGAACAATTGACATCTGTCAGAGAGTATATTAAGTATTTAAAATTCTTCAAGTTAATCTCTTGGAGTGAATTATCCAACTATATGATCGATGAAATTGAGGCATGGAGACAAGTTGAATTATATGTCCAAGATCACATTTAGCAAATATCAAGGTCAGGCTTATGAATGCAGGTTTTTACAGGCTAAACCACCATGCTCAACTAATGAATCACTTCCAAAAATTCTTCCCACTTTTGGAAGTGTTAAGAATATTGTTTGGCCACCTATCATTAAGAATTAAACTGCTTACAGGCTTGCTTGCATTCTCTTAAAGCCTATTTCAGATCACCTTCATTGAGGAAGGTAGGGGAGTCAAAAAGAAAAGAAAATGATTATGTTTAGTAAGCTGAGTAAAAGGTCAGAAGCATCAAGAATAAGAAAGCAGTGGAAGTGTTTGTTTCTTTGGCATCTACCAATGAAGTCCAGGGTAGGAGACAGGAAAGTGGAAGGAGGTAGGACATGGAAGGCCAATATGAAATGTTTCAAAAATGTTTCCCCAAACAGATTCTGAATCCAAAATGATTTAAATCTCTTCACTATGCTTTTTCTCTTAAATTGCACTGCCTCTTAATCCTTGAATGCAGACTCAAGACATTCTATCAGCACATTAATCATTTATTCCTGATTTTGTGGGTTAATTCTAGCTCTCAGTATTCTGGTCTTATATAGCATTAGACTGATTATTTATTCGTTTATTTATTTTGACACAGTTCTCACTATGTAGTTCAGGCCAGCTTTGAGCTCACTATGTAGCACAAGCTGCCCTTGAACTCCAGTTGATCTTTCTGCTTCAGCCTTCCGATTGCTGGGATTATAAGCATGCACGACTACACCTGGCTATAACGTAAGTTTTATAATGATTTTCTCTGATTTAATTTCAAATCTTTTGTCATTTAAATGTCTTTTCCACAGAGTAATTCATGATGAGTAACATTTCTGTGTTTCATTTCTATTATCACTATGGTGTATATCACAAAAAAAAAAAAACAAAAACAAAAAACAAAGACAAAACAAAACAAAAAACTCCACCTTTCACCCAATGTTGGCAGATGTCTTAATTTTTTATTCATATTAATGAAAGGCTAGACTGCACCCAACTACTGAAAAAAAGTCTTTATTAAAGTTAATAACCTCTGAGAGTTTACCGAGCTGGTATGGAATTTACATAAAGCTGTGAAGAGCCACAGGTTTTCTCTAATAAAGACATTGCTTGTTTCTACCACAAAGTATTCTTTACACAGCTTTATAGAGCCTTCTCTGTCTTGAGGGTGCTAAACCCATTCAAATGTTCTATTTTTCTTCTAATTGCTTTTCTGCCAGTAGCTCCTTAGCAGACCCATCCCTCCCTCTCTCTCTCTCATCCTTTCTCTGTCACACACACAGAGACGTACACACATACATGCTCTCATTTGTCCCCTTTTGCACTATTTACTTTTATCCCAGCATGTCCATCTACCTTGGAATGCAGAAAATGCCTACATTCTGATGGTCCTTAAAAAAGCAGAAGAAATGTGCATATCTGAACCTCCTTGCAACATTTATAAGCTCTGTCAGTTTCTCCTTCTCCTTTCTTTGTGTTCTGTGATATTCAGCACTTTCTGCAAAGAATGTAATGAAAAAAATAAGAAGATCAAAGGACGTGCTTATCTCCAGTGACATGTCCAAACAGGCACTCTGGCCCTCTGTAATATGCTCAACTAATTTGCTCCCAAGCCTGGGCCTGGAAGAAAAGCATCTTGAGGAAGTTTTCTTCCTTGGGCCCAGCCATCTGCTAATGCGGGCCTGTGCCAGTAATTTACAAGTAATGGTTTACAGCTGTGAACCCTGACTTCTGAGCTGTTTTGGTCATTTAGTAATTACAACAGTTTCATTAACATTTAAAGGGAATAGTCTGCTCAATATCAATTAGGGACTATCTGCAACTGTGTAGCTCCATTTTCATATTTGCATTTGACATTTAATATTCTGCACACATAAATTCATGGTCATGGAAATACATTGCCACAGAAGGTCAAAATTAATCCAGAGCCCATTTCTACCCAGCTCTACTAAGCTTTAGGAAATATTTCTGTACAGAACAGAAACATAAAAGGATATTTTGGGGCATTTTTACACATTTGAACATTTAAGTACTTTTTTTTAACCACTAAAGTTAAGGTTAAAGAGTCCTTTTCAATTCCTCTTATATCTCCTATATTCTGAGGAAACTCCAAACTTATCTGATTCAGATTTGCATAGTATTAAATACAAAGATGACATCTATTGCTTGCAAATCTTACATAACAGCAATGATATTTAACTTTAATATTTGAGGGTACCGCGGGTATGGTGGATTTCAACATTTAATAAATAGAACTAGGTTGAAGAAAACTCTCTAAAGTTATTAGCATCTGGAAATAGGTCTTGATCTCTAATTAAAATGTTGAGAAAAGAGGGGAGGTATTTCAGAGGAAATCAAAGTCCAGTGATGATTTGAATTTTATGTGGCTGAGAATGGACAAAGGATTTGGTCCCTGCTGGTAAGTAATTTTAGTAGGGCACACGGTGAGAAAGAGGGAATGAATATTGAGTGACTCAAAAGCTTTTATGGGAGTAGAAAGTCAGAAACTCTCAACAGGAAAGACAGGAGTGGTTTGAGATTACTAAGGCCATATCACAGAAGATGTCACTAAAAATGGTTTGAATGACAGAGGTTAAAAACAGTTCAAGCTGAAGAATGGGACTTCTTTTTACTCTTGGTTCTCAAAATTTGGCTGCAATGGGAGATGAATCACGTAGCACGTTCATTATTCTAAGGATCAGAGGTAGGGAAGAACCCACTGAAGGAAGAGTGATGAATAGGATGTTGAAAGACACTCCCCTGGGTGAGTATAATTGGATTCCATGCACACATGAAACCCTGACTTACATGATGTGGTGGGCTTTGCACCTTGAGATGCCTTAGCAAGCTTTCGTTTGTGTGACTTTTAAAGTTATTCACATTCATGTGCTAGCCAAGGAACTGAAGTAACTTTAGATACACAGCTAAGTGAAAATCAGAAAAGGAAAATATCTATATGCCTATATAAGTCAGTTTTCTGTCACTGGCGCAAATTGCACAACACCAGCAACTTAAAGAAGAAGTTTGTCTTGACTCACAGACTCACTGGGTTTAGAGTATGCTTGACTGGCTCTGAGGCAGAAATAGTATTGAGGAAGGGCATGAGACAAGAACACTGTTCTCTCCATGGCAGCCAAGAAGAGAAGAGAGAAGGGATGCACGGGGCATAACAATACACTCTTTCAGGTCAGGCCCCCAGCGACCACCTCCAACCAGGGTTCACAGGACATTCAGTACCGAACTCATCAATGGATGAACCCACTGATGAGTGGCACCCTCATGATCCAGTTACCTGCTAAGCACATGAGAATTTGAGAGGACATTTTAGATCTAAACCATAACAATGCCCTACAGCCTCGATGTTTGGAAATACGCTCACACACACACACACACACACACACACAACCAGTTTAAGTAAGTCACGTGTAAGGAAGTAGAAAAAAGTGCCAGAAAGTGTGGAAACATACTGATTATTTTTATTATGTAATAGTTTTAACCTATATTTCATATAATCTACTAAAACAAAACAATTTTTTTGTATAAAACACATCATTCAGGGGTAATTTCTTTTAATATACATAAATGAGATCATATGTGTTCCTTGCCTCCTCTAGAATTTAAAATGACTTCCTATTGCTTATCAGACTAATCCAGAAGGCTTTTTGGTCTTGTCAGATACATTTTAATTTTCTGCATATTATTATGTGCAGTTGGCATATACATTTATAACTTCTCTTCTCAATTGAAATATTAGCTCCAGGAAGGCAGGTTCAATATCTATTATAATTTTCTCTTCATAGTTCTCAACTGGGGCTTAGGAAATTACAACTTTCTCTCAAAGTGTGAACAGGTAGGCAAAAAGAAAGACTTGTGTTTAGGGAAATCACCAAAAACAATTAAACTGAAAAATCTAGTTTTCAAGATGAGAGGTAAGAAGTATGAGTTTAGTTACTGAGAAATAGCATAGAACAATGCACAGCCTTAGATATAGAAATTGGAAACCCACATTGCTAGACGAGTATGAAGCCTGGGACTCAAAGGCAGCTACCCTCATATGCCAGGTCGTTCTACTGCCTCCTGTAATGTCTCCGCTGGAACTTCAAGCATTTGAATTGTCAAAAAGTGACTGGAACCATAACTCAAATACGTATGACATTGAGATGAGGGATATTTCCAAAGAAGAGGAAATAAGAGAATTCAAACACCGGTGGATAACCCAAATCACAGTAGGTCTGCCTAGATCCGTGGAAAGTAGCAGGCTGACCCTACTGTCGTCAAGAATGCCAATACAGGTAAAAAGGTTAAGGTTGTGGAGCAGTTTGTAAGGAAGACATGCTATGTTGGCTAGTAAGTATCTAATTCAGAAGCTTGGATTCTGAATAACAGTGCTTTACCTCTGCAAGAAAATGAGAAGAAAGTAAGAAGAAATCAAAGGCTCAGGAATGTGATGAGGGGAGGTGAGGAAAAAATCCAAGCTAAGATGTAGATTAAGTCAGTGAAGGAATAACAGTGGGACTGCTGCTGAGCTTATGAGTACTGACTCACAAGTTTCCTGTGTCTCACATTGTTATGGACCCTCATTTTGTGTAAAAGTGTCCTACATTGTAATATCTTTGGCCATGCTGAAGGAAGACTCAATATGATTTTACTCACTGCATGGTTGATTAAATTTGTCTTAATCACAATTAACAAAACAAAATTTTAAAAAGTTTAAAGTATCATTTCTATGTGACTTTGCTTTTTTATCTCTGTACTAGTCAGGATAACTATTGTTGGGCCACATATACATATAAATCTCAATAATATAACACAGTAGTAGCTTATCTTATTATATATAGTATAACCATGACCTTGTGCTGTCATAAACAAAGACCCTGTTCTTTCTGGCTGTCACTGTCTCTCTCTGGATTAGGAGAGAAAAGGGAAGATCAATGATTGCCCTTGAATCTACCAGTTCTCAACTAAAATTCAGTAATCTGACCACCACAAATAGAAGCTGACAAATGTACTTTGACAAATGCAAGAGGAAGGAAGTGAATTTAGTAAATGACGAACACATTTTTCCTTGAAATAATGAAGTGAATATTTGATTAAAGTCTTACTGTGACATATCAAACTCAGACAAATGTTACTCCATACATACATTTCCCACTCACTCATTTGTGTCTCTGTATTACTAACTTCTCTGGACTATGTCTTCAACTCCATAATGGAATCATCATTATATTTGCAGTTTGTATGATGATTAAATAAATAATAAACTGTTCCTAAAAAGTCTCTGGCTATTGAAAATACCTGGTATACTTAAAAGTATTACAGATGCCACAACATCTTTAAAATTCTGATATAATCCTGAAACTAATAGCAAATTTTTAATTTAGTAAGTAAACTTGTGTACATTAAGAAATACTGATCTATAGTCTATGTATTCTTAACTAAGATATTATTGCCTAACCCAGAGCTTAATAGCTGTTACTATTTTTTTTTAGACTTGCCATCCTGGTTACATATATTTCCAAATACTGCTAAGGTCTCCACTACTGTCACCTATCAATCAAACACCTCTCACACATTATATATACCTTGGAGCAGTTTAATATCTCCTTTTTATTATGAGGATATTGAGTTAAATTCAGTCCTTCTGGTGGACTTTATAACTTGAGTATGAACACTTGGTTCCATGAATCAGAAATTAGGCTGATAAATACAGGTAGGAAAATAATTCATTACAGGACACTGAGTAACTCCAAGTCCCTTGGACTGGAAAAAAGGGGAGAAGAGAAGAAAAATGTTTCTCAGTATTTCTCATCTCACCAAGCTGCAAAATCTCTACTGTTTCTGATGCAGGATTCAAACACTACCCTTATTCCTTTGATTCCACCACAATAGGATACCTATTGTTTCTTGTCTCTTGCATTACCTGTCACTGTACCCGTTGCCTGGATCTAAGCCGCAAGGGAAATGGAAGTGACATTTTATTATCCTTGCCTCTTCCATGACATATCACAAAAAATAATTAAAGGAAGAAAGGAAAATAAAGAAAGAATAATGAAGAAAGACTGCTTTTCAGTTCACTTGTGACTGAGACTCTGTATTGTGCATGATCACTGAGGAACTGGATTCCTAGTTCACATTTTCCTTCAGTAAATCCACCAGTAATTGACCTGAGTCATCACAGAGAATAACCAACTGTAAATCCTCCTGACAGCACACCCTAGACAGATAGCACAGGAACTACCTTTTTGCTCCTTTGCCTGAAGACAACTCTGATCCTATTTCCTTTGAACTCTAGAACTATGGTCTCCTCTTGAAATTTTCACTTTTCAGATAAGAGTTATGCTTAGTTTCACCTATTCATGCTTACCTTCTAACCTAATGGGAAGTTTTAATTCTCCCATTGCTGCCTTTAAGTGAGTGATCTGAAGATCACACCATGTATTACTTAAACCTCTGATGTCATTACTCTCATAGTAGAGTGAGGCATTAAAAGATACATCCTTCATACAAAAATTATTATTGGGGCTGGGGAGTTAGCTCAGTGGCTCAAGTGCTTGACTGGTAAGCTCAAGGTTATGAGTTTGATTCACCATAAAAAAAAAGAAAGAAAGAAAGAAAGAAAGAAAGAAAGAAAGAAAGAAAGAAAGAAAGAAAGAATTATTGTATTTTATATTTCCAGGCTTTTTTTGGTCAACATTTTATGTCCTAGATGGATAAAAAATACACTTCAAACTTAGAACTTGAAGAATCACATTTGTAGCATTGAATAGCTACCCAAATTTTGAACTATATTTGAAAAAATAGCATACAAGATTTTATTAAAAGTTTAATTTTCTCAGATCTTCAAAAACTACACAGATAGATTATTGATTCAGAATGATAATAATTCATCTAAGGAGTCTGCTGACTTAATAATCATGAAGGAATATTTGTCTAAGAAAATTGATCCACAGAAAAATACTGAGCATCCTATTATCTTTCAATAGATTTATTTCCAAGTTTTCAAATTTTACAATCTGTCATGAAAATTTAAAATTACAAAGCCAGTCTACTTCGGAGTGAAAAACCTAAAAGTCAAATGACACAGAGTAAATCTTATAATATAAACTGAAAATTCAATATAAAGCACTGGTGATTTTCTTTTCAGGTTAATTATTCTTGCTGTCATTAGATCAGATCAACTATTTAATATAATAGGAAAGGCAAAAACATTGTAATTTAAAAGGTTAGTGTCAATATGTTTAATATTTGTAAGGCTCCATTTTAATTGTCATTCATTTCAGAGTAAAATTTTCTGAAACACTGCAGTCAAAGGACTGTTTTAGCTCTCATCAAAATAAAAATGCCCATTAACAGACTCAAAGGAAAGAAAAAATTTTGACATATTTTGTGAGTTAACATGTCATTATTTAATGGACATTTGATTTAGGTATAAATTCTGATGGTATAAACTTTTAGAAATTTAGTATTAATGTTACTTCAATCTATGTTGCTTTATGTGGTGTCATCCTCTATGCATATTCAGTTTACTGCATTTTATGTTTTTTTCTATTCATTTCAAAAGTAATATTAGGTTTCTGTGAAGGTAATGAGGTACAAACACCAAAAAATCTAACAACAAACATAAGAATTAACTGAGTCTTTGGGAGTAACTGTTTTACAACTTTGAAGTCTATGGAAGCTTAAAAAATCAGGGGATGTTCCAGAGGGTGTCTTAAATAGAAAATTGTGCTTAACTTTTGTGAAATTCATATCTTCCCATGGTATCAGTAAACTTCCTTCAATCCTGGCATAGGGTGTTGTGCATGACCCCTGGAGCACTACATTACCTATAGCTTGTGTGAACAAGATTTGGAGTAAAGATCCTATCTTCTGAATATCATGTGTACTGGTTATATTCCCATTGCTGAGACAAAATACCCAACACCTGTAATTTTAGGAAGGCAAGGTTTATTGAGGCTCATGGTTTCAGAGGGTTTAGTCCACAGTTGCCTGGCTCCAAGTCATCAATGTCATGGTAGAAGGGAATAACAGGAGAGTTGCTCAACCTCTGTGTGAGTATTAATTCTGGTATATCAACTTGACTTGAGTAAGAACCAGTTAGCAGATTAGGAAAGCACTGAGAATGTCTGTAGATGATTGATATGTAGGCCTCAAACTGAGGAGGGAAGCTACCACTAGGATGTGAGTTACATCAGCAAACACACCTCTGCAAAAAATAAAAAAGAAAGGAAGAAAGAAAAAAGAAAAGAAAGAAAGGAAAGGAAAGGAAAGGAAAGGAAAGGAAAAAAAAGTAAGCATTTCCTATTTTTCTTCAGAGAGGTTTCTATATTAGGTATTGCCTTCGGACATTTTTCCAAAGTTCTTTGAGGCTTCCAGTACAGATTCTTCAGCTTCGCAACACAAACCCTTTGAGTTTCCAGCTCAGATTCACACTATCAACTCTTCAGGGATAGTGCAGACAGCCATTTTGGCATACTTCCATTCCATGCGAGAGTCACTGGGATTCCTCTCCTGAGCCTGTCAGCCTACCTAATAAATCCACATATATATATATATATATATATATATATATATATATATATATATACTTATTTTTATATAGAACAATTCCTCTATTTAACTAATATACCATGGCATCCAGGAAGTCAGGGGGGAAGAAAGGAGCTTGGGACAAAAATACTGCCTTCCAGATCCTGTCCCCAATAACCCTCCTCTTTCTACCATGTCCCACCATCTATCAGCTGTGAAGTGATCAATTGTTTAATCCACTGCTGAATATAAAGTCGTCATGATCCACTCATTTTCCAAAAGCCCCACTAATGAAGACATGGGAGTATTCAGACACATGTAGGATCTAAATTTTAATGTCAGGGATCTGTACTCTGATGATGAATTATGATGAGAGGCTTCCAGAAAAAGAGGATTTAGATATTGTATTTTTACTCTTTCCATTGTCGCAAGGCTCTTGTTTTCTAGTTGAAGTGATGGTAAAGTATTTTATTCAATCATGCTTTACTATTCTTTTTTTTTCTATTTCTTTTTTTGGAGTTACATATCTGTGGTTGATTAACTAATGATCAACTTGTAGCATCCAACTGAACTGAATCAATGTGGTTCTGGCTATGAAAGCCCCCCACCTGAGCATCGTTGCCAATAGCATAAAAGCAGAACTGGAAGGAAAGATGGTGTGCAATTGATTTGCCTGGAGAAGCTTGTCACGTTGATTTTCTGATATGAATTTAGCTGTTCTCATCATTGGAGGAACTCAGGTCCTCGCTACTGTTGAGGATGGATGTAATTCTTTTCAGGGAAGCTCCAGTCCTTACCTTGAGTGTTTCTTCCTGGCTCTAGCGCAGATCTCTCAGCCTGCTGGCACAGATCCTTCATTCCATTGGTACAGATTTTATAGCTTCCACCACTGATCTTTGGGCCTTGCCAGTGCAGATCCTTGATACAAGACTTCATGAGACATTGTTGGGTGGCTCTAGGCCTCTAGTTGGCTTTGGAGAGGACATTGCCATGGTCTGTAGGTCTTCAAGTGGTCTCCTGCAGGACATTTCCGTGGGATCCAGGCCCCCATCTGGATTCTTTGGGTCTCTAGTGTACGGACAGATCTCTTGTACCCTGCGGCATTTGACTTTTTGGATAAATAGTATAAAGCAACCTTACAAATTATGCGTCCTGTCTTAAATCTATTCCCTTGAAAACTCTGACTACAACAACATCAAAGATTAAGATATTCAGAAGCAATAACATATACAAGGAAAACTAGAAATTAAATACGTATCCCCAGGGAAAATCAAAGCTCACAAAAGATCACAGGAGATTTTAAGTTTATGTATCACGTTGATACTTGGCAGAGACAACTTCCAACAATGAAAGTGAATCTTATCTACAGATCCTTGACAATACTAAATTTAAATATCCATTTCTCCCTGACTCAGCAAGGAGTCAGGGCTCTTACTTTGTAAATATCCTCATCCTGTGCAAAGGAGGGAAAAGAGATTTTGTGAGTGCTACATCTGCCCCCAAGGGTGGGGGTGGCCTGTGTACAATACAAGGGAGACGAGGCTTGTGTTTTTCCCTTTTTGTGCTGGCTACTGCCTTGAAGTGTTGCCCCTGTGTCATGCCACCCTGTTTTGAAACCAGTTGATTATGAACTGAAACCTCCAAAAACTGTAAGATAAATAAACCTTTCCTTCCTTTATTTTGGGTGTCAGGTATTTTATCCCAGCAGTGAGAGAAAAGTAAAAGTAACTAAAACAGTAACCCAAAAGTACATATCTAACCAGGAATAAAAAAAGAACCTGCGAAACTGAAGACAGAATAATAGAAATTATTGAGACTGAAGAACAGAAAGAATGAAAACTGAGAAAAACTAAATAAAACCTAAGTAAACCTAAAGGGTGCAATCAAGTGAACCAAAATGAGCATTATGTTACTCTTGTAAGAAAATGAGAGAGAGGGAAAGGGAGAGACAGAGAATTAAAAAAAAAAAAAAACACTTAAAATATATTGTCCAAAAGTTCCCAAGATTTATGAGAGATATTAAATACAAATGTGAAAATGTTCAATGAACTTCAAACAAGATGAAAACAAAGTCTCACTCACCAAGACACATCCTGGTATATTTCAAGTGGCAAAGGCATGTAAAACTTCAAGCAACCATTATGCATTTAGCAAAATGATTCTTCAAGGCAAGTTAGAGATTAAGTCATTTCCAGATTAATAAAGTACAGAAATACCACTAGACTGCCTAACAGGGAGTGTATTTTGGGTTGGAATGAAAAGACAGCAGACAGTGAGAACAGAAAGAATTAATGAAGTTGTATGAAGAAATAAAGATCTTGGTAAAAATAAATGCATGCACAATTACAAAACTATAAAATTATCATGTAACAGTAATTAAATCAGTATTTTGAAATTCTCATTTAAGTTGCTGATAATAAATAGCTTAAAAGTTACTATTTTTAAAACTTTGTTTTGTAATTACATATTTTTATATATAATTTAAGACAAATGTATTAAATCATTAGTTTACAGTTTTGAATACACAATATATAAATATGTAACTATGAGATAGAAACTGAAAAAATGCAGAAGAAACTGTTAGAGGAGCAGAGTTTTGTATGTTTTTGAGTGTGTATTCAAATAAGAATTTTATAACCTTGGGAGGTTAAATATAATTTGCACGGTAACCAAAAAGAAAGTAAATAAGATACACAAGAGGAAATGAGAAAATTAAACATTTTCCACAAGTAATTAAATAAACATGAAAGATTGTAGTCCAAGAAATAAGGTACAAAACTATGAGGTATATGAGAAACAAGTAGTAAAATAAAAATAATCCTTTCATCATTCTGTAATCACTTTAAATGTAAATTGATTAAAATCTCTAAAAATAGATTGGATAAATAGGAAAAACATTGCATTTATATTCTATATATAAAACTCAATTTAAATCCAAAGACTCAAATGGTTTGAGAAGAGAACAATAGAAAAAGAAGTTGCATATAAATAGTATCCATCGTAATTTCTCTCTCTCTTGTTTAAAGAGAGGGAGAAGAAAAATACAAACTCTGAGAATATTTTCAAATCATGTTAATAGGAGAGTAACAACAATTAATGCATTGTGTATTACTCAGAATACTCAGATTACTGAGTATTTACTAAGAGTACAAGATATAGGCATGAAATAATGTCCAGATAATACTAGTGCAAATCCTTCCTTTCAATGAACTAAGACAAACTAGCTGTGTAAATTTCTTAACTATCTTGTGTATCTTGTGTATACATGTATTTTTTCCTTTCTCTTCCTTCTTTCCCCCTTTTCTCCATTATTTTTTTTCCTTTAGTCAGTTTCTTCCCAAGTCACAATATCTATTGTACATTTTGTTTCTCATTTACTCATTCAGCTCAAACTAGTGAGACAATGTGATGTTTACACATACGGGTCTGATTTACTTCATTTATGAGCATGGTCTCAAAAAAAAAAAAAAAAAAGAAAGAGAAAAACTAATGGGAAAAGGGGAAAAAGAGGAAGAGAAAAGTGAAATATGTATACATATTATAGTTAAGATATATATTATTATATATTTTGTAGTTAAGATAGGAATTCAACTAGTTTCTCTTTGTTCACTGAAAAGAAATATCTGTGCTAGTATTGTTTGGATAATATTTCATGCCTATATCTTGTACTCGGAATAACTACTATGCAAACAAATATATGCAAAGTATTAATTATTGTTACTGTTCTACTAGCCTGTTTTGAAACTTTTTTATTGTTATTTTTACTTTTTTACCTTTAAAATTTAAAAAAAAGTAAATTCTTGTGCCTCACCAAATTTAGAGAATCAAACAACAAAAAAATAGGATCCAAAAGAGATCAAGGGGACCTATACATTTGCAATAGACTTTGAATAAAAATATTTACAAGACACAAAGACATTATATGTTAATAAATGTCCTTTATGTAAAAGGAGACAACTACAAACTTTTATGCAGCTATGATCAAACCTAAAGCTTATAAAAGTAGATGAAATTAAGTGAAAAATAGAGTTATTCAATTATATTCGGAAATATATTGTAAAGTGATACATTGGATACTCTTGATGAAACATACATATTCCTAGAAACACAAATCTTAGCAAGGTGATGAAGAAAGAGAAAATATGAATGAAATCAAAACTGGCACAGAAATTAATCTAGTAATAAAAAATATCACAAAGAAACCTCTGGTATTTGATAGTTTCACTGGTAAATTTTACCAGGCACTTAAAGAGAAATTAAATCAGTTCTTTTCAAAGTTTTCCTAAAAATTTGAAGAAGAAAGAACACTTTCAAACTCATTTTGTCATAACTAAAATATCCCTGTACCAAAAACAGATAAGGATACTTCAAGAAAAAAAAATTACAGGACTATTCCTTATCAAACTTGATATATATCTTCAACAAAGCACTAGCATATTTAATTCAGCAGAATATTGAAAGGATTATATACCTGTGTGTGTTCCCACAGTGCAAGGACATTTCTCCATAAGAAAAGCAGTCAATTGAATATGCCATATGAACAAAATGAGAGTAGAAAACCCATAGTCATCTAACTTGATACATAAAATAGCAGTTCATATAACTCAAGAAACTTTCATAATAAAAAAATCAATAAACTAGGACTATAAGGAAAACACCCAAGCATAATAAGACATATGTAAAACTTATAGTGAATATCACACTCAATGGTGAAAGCTTAAATTATTCAAGAATAGAACAATAATGTCATTTTCAACACTTCTATTTTATATTACATCTAAAATTCTACCCAGAGTAATTAGGCAAGAAAAGGAAATAAAAGGCATCCAAATTACAAAAGGAAACGCAAAAACTATCCTGTTTTTAGTTTTATATGCAAAACGAAATTTCAGAATTTTAAATTCTAAAATGAAATTCTATTAGAATAAGAAAACAACTGGCGAGAGAGAACAGTTGATATTCATAAGACCAGATCAATCCTACATGTCTTTACCTGTCAACCTGAACAGCCTCCTTAAAGGTAACAATATACAATGTTGCAACCACTGTAAAATTCCAGCCATCTACAGTACTAAACCTACAATTTTACAGTATTGGATATGTTGTTGTTGTTTGCTGATCTCTTTAGTTTTTTGTTTCTTTTATGTATGATCATACTTTTATGCTTTATTGGTTTCACTCTGAACTATTTCTCTTGGTTATATTAGATCTGATGTTATGGTAGTTATTTCAATGATAGCAAGAGGTACTCTAAGGGGAAAAGAAGGAAGGAAGAGAAAAGGAAAAAGACATAAATTTATAAATATTCATAAATAAGACGGTCAAAAAAGCTGTATCGCTAAATACAATAGCTATTGAAAAAGAAAAGTTAATATACCTGAATTGATGAATCTTACATGTCTATATCTGTCAATATCCCCAACCCCTAGGAAGGTAATGATATGCAATATTGTAACTACTGCCAAACTTCAACCACCTCAGTGTGTAAACCTACAATGTTACCTTATCAGATCTGTTGTTGTTGTTTGTCTGTCTTTTTTGACTTTTATTTCTAGCTTCTGTATCTATTTTCTCTTAAATAAAAAAAAAGAATAAGAAAACAAACTCAGTAGAATAGTAAGAAATAAAATGTGGTATTTTAATATAATGAAATACTACTCAGCCTTAAAGAATGGTAACTTGAAGCTTTTATAGGTAAATGGATGCATCTAGAAACCATACCATAAGTGAAATAAATTAGACTTGCATGTGTGAAAACTGAAAGAATAAATAAGATCCAGAAGTTACTATAGATTTAGTAAAAGGGAAAGAAACTGCTCAAAGGGAAATTTTATTGTTTGATCAATCTTGCATGCCTGTATCTGGTAGCCTGAGCAATTACTCTGAGGATAACAATATACAACATAACTACCATTGCTAAATTCCTATAATCTTGTTTTGAAATCCTACATTGTCATTGTTTTTTTGTTATTGTTGTTGTCATAATTTTGCTTTTGTTGTTCATTTTTAATTGTTTGTTTGCTTCTTGATTTTTTCTGTTTTTTCCCTTTAAGATAAAAAAGAAATAAAATGAACATGTAAAAGATAAGTTGTTTGTATATAGCAAAAATTATCAATCAAAACAAAAAAATTGCACTTAAAAATCATCGAAAAGGACAAGATACTTAAAAATTAGCTTATCTAATGAAAGACATATATAATTTAAACCACAAGACTGAAAAAATTATAGAAGACAAAAATAAAGACAGTACACTTTCAGGCATTGAAAGACTCAATATTGTTGTCAATGCTATCAAAATTGTACTACAGATTTAATGCCATCTGTATCATAACACTTATGATGATTTTTGCAGAAATTAAAACCATCTGATAATTTGTAGGGACTAACAAGGGATTCTGAACATTGAAAAAAATTTGGGAAAGATCAGAGACAGAAGACTAGCATTTCCTTATTTCAAAACTTAAAACATGAATTAAGCAAATGTAGTACTGCCACAGAGACCAATGGAATAGTATAAAAAGCCCAGAAACACATCTTTATGTGTATGTAGGCAATTATTTTTTTGACAAAGATGGCAAGAATATTCTGTAAGATATCCCAATATTTTCAACAAGTACTGCTATGGTAGTCAGATGCAAAAGTATAAATTTTGATTTTACTGAATATTGTATGCAAAAAATTAATTCAAAATATTACAGGGACATAAAAGAAAAATAAATTGCAAAATTTTTAGGAAATAACATTGGGCAAAATCTTCATGGCTTAGGATTTGGCAAAGATTTCTTGTAAATTAAAACACAGGTGGGAACACAAAGAAAAAGTAGAAATTGCAATGCAGATGGGAGCATACAAAGAAAAACATACAAAGAAAAACAGAAATTTGAATTAGTGAAAAAATTTTTTAAATTATGTATTGTGAGACAATATCAAAAGAGCAAAAGGCAACTCACAGAAAAGGTGAAGTTATATGTAAATCATATATTTGGTAATAAATATGTATGAAGTACACAGAACTTTTAAAATTCAACTTCAGAAAAATATAATCTGACTCAAAAATGACTAAAAAAAGATATTTCTCTATAGAACATATACAAATGGTCAATCTGCACATAAGAAGATGCATAATATCATCTATTATTATTTTTTATTTTAAAAAGCAAAACAGAAAAAAAGGGTAGAAATAATACAGAATTTCAAAAAAATAATAATAAATCAATACTAGTTAATATATTATATACTATTATCTTAGAAGTAGTTGTTCAAGTTACGAGATCTAGGCATAAAAAATGACATCTATTGTACATCTTATTACTCTTGCAGTTTATTTATTATTAGTATTTAACTTTTACACTAGGGAGAATAAGATATTTACAAATGTGAGTCTGATTTATTTCACTTATGAGTATAGTCCCAAGTTGCCTCCATTTACCCATAAAAACCTCAAGATCATCTTTTTTATAGCTGAGTAATATTCTATTGTATAAAAATACCACATCTTTTTCTTCCATTTTGTGGTTGATGGGCATTTTGGTTCAAGATTTAGCTATTACACATTGTGCTGCTACAAACATCAGTGCACATGTATCACTGTGACTTGACGCTTTGCATTTTTCTGGGAAAATACCCAGAATGGGAACGGCTGGATTGAAGGGGACTTCCATTTCTAGTTTTTTGAGGAATCTCCATACTGATTTCCAAAGTAGTTGCACCACTCTACACTCCCACCAACAGAGGAGAAGACTTCGTTTTCCCCCACAGCCCCGCCAACATTTGTTATAGGTTGATTTCTTGATGGCAGCCATTGTTTCTGGAGTGAGACGGAATCTCAATGCTGTTTTAATGTGCATTTCTCGAATGACCAGTGATGTTGAGCATTTCTTCATTTATTTATTTGCTATTTGTATTTCTTTATCTGAGAAGTGCATGTTCATCTCAGATGCCCGTTTTTGGATTAGGTCTTTGAATTTGGGGGGCCTGATGCTTTTCAATTCTTTGTATATTCTGGATATAAGTCTGAGGGACAGTTGGCTAAAATTCTTTCCCCATGCTGTGGGTATTTGTTTCAGTTTATTGATGATTTCTTTTGAAGTGCAAAAACTTTTCAATAAGATGAGATCCTAGTTGTTGATTCTTTGAAGTACTTTCTGTGTGGTTTACGTTTTGTTCATGAACTCTTTGCCTACCCATATGTCTTCAAGTTTCTACCTGTCTTGTCTTCTAGTAGATTTAGTGTTCCTATTTTAATATTTACATCTTTGATCCATTTTAACTTAAGTTTAATGCATGGTGATAGAAGTGGGTCTAGTTTCAGTCTCTGGCATGTGGAAAGCCAATTTTTCCAGCAGCATTTATCAAAGAGGCTCTGTTTTTTCCAGAGAACATGTTTAGTCCCTTTGTCAAATATAAGATGAGTGAGTATCTTTTTAGTTGTATTTGCATATTCTAATCTGTTCCATTGATCCTCGGGTCTATTTTTTTTGCCAGTACCATTATCATTTTATCACTGTAGCTTTGTAGTGTAATTTCAAGTCAGGCATTGAGATGTCTTCTGCCTTGCTTTTGTTAACCAGAACTGCCTTTGCTATTCTAGGTCTCTTCAAGTGGATTTTAGGAATGTTTTCTCTGGATCTCTAAGGTATGTTAATGGTATTTTGATTGGGATTGCATTAAATGTGTGTAAGAGGTTTGGGAGTATGGCCATTTTCAAAATGTTGGTTCTTCCTAACCAAGAACAAGGGATATCTTTCCATTTTCTAGCATCCTCTTCAATCTCCTTTTTTAGAGTACTATAGTTTTTAGCATATATGTCTTTTACATTCTTTGTTAGGTTGATTCCTCAGTATTTCATTTTTTGGATGCTACTGTGAAAGGTGCTATTTCCATTTCTCTCTCAGTAAGTTTGTTGTTTGTGTACGGGATTGCTATTGATTTTTGAGTGCTGAGTATGTATCCAGCTACACTGCTGAATTTGTTTAATAAATGTAGTAGCCTTTTGATGGAGTTTTTAGGGTCTTCTATGTAGAGTATCCTGTCATATGCAAACAGTGATAATTTAACTTCTTCTTTTCCTATCCTTATTCCTTTCATTTCTCTCTTTTGTCTGATTGCTTTGGCTAATTTTTCCAGAATTATATTGAATAGGAGTGGTGATAGTGGGCATCCTTGTCTGTTCCCGATTTTAGAGTGAAAGCTGTCAGTTTTTGTCCATTTAGTATAAAGTTGGCTGTTAGTTTGTCATAAATGGCTTTTATCAGATTGATGTAAGTACCATCTATTCCAAGTTTCTGTAAGGTTTTTAACATGAACAACTTTTGGACTTTATCAAAAGCTTTTTCTGCATCTATTGAGATGATCATGTGATTGTTGTCTTTGACTCTGTTGATGTGGTGTATTACATTTACTGATTTGTATATGTTAAACCACTCCTGCATTCTGGATTAAATCCCTCTTGGTCATGTTGTAATGTTATTATCTTCTTGATGATTTGCTGCTTTCTATTTGCCAGTATTTTATTGAGAATCTTTGCATTGATGTTCATTAGGGAAATTGGCCTATAGTTCTTCTTTTTCATTGGGTCTTTCTCTGGTTTTAGTATCAGAGTAATACTTTCCTCCAGGAATGAGTCAGGGAGGATTGGTTTCCTTTATTTCACTGAAGAGTTTGAGGAGTATTGTCATTAAAGCTTCTCTAAATTTCTTGTAGAATTTAGCTGTGAATCCATCAGGACCTGAGTTTTTCTTTGTTGGTAAGTTTTTAATCACATTTTCAGTTTCAGTAGCTGATATTGGGTTATTCAAAGTTGTTGTATCTTCTTGATTCAGCTTTAGTAATTCATATGTTTCTAGGAATTTGTCCATTTCCTCTGTGTTTTCCTCCCTATGTGAGTAAAGATTTTCAGTGTAGATATTCATGATGTTCTGAATTTCCATGGGATCTGTAGTAGTTTCTCTCCCTTTTCATTCCTTATTGCATGAATTTGATTTTTTTCTTTCTTGTTCTTGATAAGGTTTGCTA
This sequence comes from Dasyprocta punctata, assembly GCA_004363535.1. Classification (NCBI taxonomy): domain Eukaryota; kingdom Metazoa; phylum Chordata; class Mammalia; order Rodentia; family Dasyproctidae; genus Dasyprocta; species Dasyprocta punctata. Next base: position 103,944 of record RJWM01002528.1, on the reverse strand, counting down.
GAGGTTTATCACTTTTGTTTATTCTCTCAAAGGACCAGCTCTTCGATTCATTAATTCTTTGTATTGTTTTCATTGTCTCCATTGCATTAATTTCTGCTCTGATCTTAATAATTTCCTCTCTCCTTTGAGCTTTGGGTTTGACTTGCTCTTCTTTTTCTAGAAACTTGAGTTGTAGCATTAGGTCGTCTGTGCTCATTCTGTTTTCTTGATCTGACAATTTATTGCTATGTATTTTCCTCTTAGGATCACTTTCATTGCATCCCACAAGTTTCAGTATATTGTATCTGCATTTTCATTGAATTTTAGGTATTGTTTAATTTTTTCTTTAATTTCATCTGTAACCCACTCATTGTCCAAGAGGTTGTTATTTAAATTCCATACGTTTACGTAGGTTTTGCAGTTTCTTTTGCCATTAATTTCCAGTTTCAATGCACTATGATCAGGTAATATGCATGGGATCATTTCAGTCCCTTTGCATTTACTTAAGCATGTTCTATGGACTAATATATGGTCTATTTTAGAGAACATCCCATGTGCAGCTGAGAAGAATGTTTATTCTAATGTGGTTGACTGGAACACCCTGTAAACATTTACTTCAGTTCTGTTATTTCCTTGCCAACATTTTGTCTAGTTGATCTATCTCTTCGTGACAAGGGGGTATTAATGTCCCCTATTACAAGTGTGTTATTGCATGTTTGGTTTTTCATGTCTTTTAGTATTTGTCCTATATAGTTGTGTGCTCTTGTATTTGTGATTATATATTTATGATTGTTAGCTCTTCCTCTTGAATTTTCCTCCTAGCTACTATATAATGACCTTCTTTATTGCTTTTGATCATTTTTGGTTTGAAGTTTATGATGTCAGCAAACAGAATAGCTACGCCTTCTTTTTTACGTGTTCCGGTTGCAGTGAGTATTGTTTTCCATCTTTTGAATTTTAGTCTAGGAGTTTCCTTTTGAGGCATGTGTGTTTCTTGCATGCAGCATATTGTTGGATCCTGTTTCTTGATCCATTCTGTCAGCCTATTTCTTAATTGGGGAACTGAGGCCATTTATACTGATGGATACAACTGATATGTATTGGTTTAACTTTTTCATGTTATTTTCCTGCTGTTGGTTTCCTGATTTTCCCCTTAATTTAATTGCTTTCTCTGCCTGGTTGTTTCTTTGTGTTGTTGTTCTGGGAATATTAAGCTACTGCAAAAGAAAACTACAAGAAGATACCAACTAACATTCTTTAGGGTGAAAACTATCAGAAAATCAGAAAATAAATGGCAAAAATGTGGAATAGAAAGTGTAAAATAATACAACTGCTGTAAAAAACAGTGTGGTGTTTTATTTAAATAAAAATCAAATTAGAATTGCCATATGATCCATCAATTTAACTTACACACATACAGTCAAAGAACTGAAAGCAAAAACTTGAAGAAATTTTTGTGTACCCATCATAGAAGCATTGTTCATAAGAAATAAAATATGGAAACAACTCAGGTGTCCACAGATACATGAGTAGGCAAACTATGATGCAATATTCAGCTTTAAGGATGAAAGAAATTCTGACACATGTTACTGTATCAATTAACCTTGTGGATGTTATGTTAAGCAAAATAAGTCAATCTGAATTAGCCACTTAGATGAAATAGTTGGAGCAACTAAAATTACAAAGAAAGAAAGTAAAATAGTGATTTCCAGAGGCTGAAAGGAGGAGTGATGTGGAATTATTTTTAATGATTTTAGAGTTTTATTTTTGAAATATGAAAAATTTCTGGACATGTATTTTGATGATAGTTGCACCACAATATAAATGCATTTAATGCTAATGAACTATACATTTAACCATGGTTAAGAAACTAAGATCTAGGTTTTTTGTATTTTACTGTAAGGAGGGAAAAAGATCTCAGAAAATAATTGGAAATGAGAAAAAAAGACTGTTACTGTATAGTCATATGTTCATGTTACTATACAGTTGACAATTATACAGCCTTAAAAAAGGAAAAACTTGAAGCATTTCTAGGTAAATGGATGCATCTGAAGACCATACTCGTGAGAGAAATGAATCAGACACACATATGTAAATACTGCGTCATTTCTCTGATGTGAGATACCAAATGTGTAAATAAGTACCAAAGTATATAAAAGATACTGTGAAATAGGTAGAAATTTTTAAAAAGAAAGGGGGACTAGGGAGGAGGGAGGTACAGAAGGAAAAAGAAAAAGAAAAGAGTCTATAATTTTAAGCAAAATAAATCAGATACACATGCTTAAACATTCCATTGTTTCTCTGGTATGAGAAACTGAAAGGGTAAATAAAGACCAAAACGTGTAAGAAGGGCCGGGGTAATAGCTTAGCAGCATGAGTACCTGCCTGGCAAGTGCAAAGTCCTGATTAAGACTCCTGGTACAAAAAAAATTATATATATATATATATATATATATATATATATATATATATATTTGTGAGGATATTCAAATGGGAAGGGGAAAGAGAGGTGAGGAAAGGGGAAAAGAAGGAAGCAAAAAGGGTAAACAAAATAGAGGGAAGAAAATGGAAGCAAAGCTTTTATAAATGAGGAGAAGAGGTTTTGAAAAAAAGAGAAGGGATTGGGGAACAAAGAAGAACCAAGATATGTCATGTATAGGCACAAACCCCCTCGGATGAATGTAATCATTGTGTATATCTAAAATGTACCAAAATTAATCAAAATAATAAGTAAATCATGAAAAAAAAGGAACTGCAGCTCCTTCATTCAATTTTCTGCAACATCTCAATGTCAGGCTTCTACATTTGATATCAAAGGAATGAAAAAGTTACAAATCCAACTCTGGGAACTATATTCTCTACAGTTAAATACTTACTTTTGGTAACATTTGAAGAAGGAAAAGACCCTATTTCTGGGGCGATATCTGACTTTAAGGGGCTTCTTTCCAGACAAAATTAAGTCCTGGAAATATTGCCAGGCAGCAGAAGTGTTCCACAAAGCTTCTCATAGATATTTGTGGATAACTATTATTAGTACAGACACAACTTTGGACAGAGAGGTATTCTTAGATTACTATGTCTTATTTTTTGAAATTTATGGTTTACAGCTTTTATTTTATTTTTTAACCATGAAGATATGGATTTCCTTTATTAGTTTAGTCAAATATTATTATTATGGAAAGGGAAATGAAAATTTAATCTATTTCTCACAGTATCAATGGGAAGGGCTAAATATTTACTGATGATTTTAAAAGTTAACAGTTCCTTTCACCCTTATCAAAATCAATACTGGTGGCACTGGGAAACCAATTTTCCATTAAGTCAAGTCAATAAGGATGATACAGATCTATACAAAATGAAAGAGCCAGAGCTACTGCACTCCTTTTTGAAATTTATGATATATATAAAAATGATACTTAGGGAAAAGTAGCTAATCAAAAAGGCTAAATGAAAACAGAACTTTTAAAAAATCCTAAAGGTTAAAAACATTTCTTTCATTACTCATTTTTGTTTTAGGATATTGTATTACAGTCTCTGGAAGTAGCATCCTTCTCTGAATGTTTTAATCGAACTACAGCTCACCCAACCCAACATAAGCCTCATTTCACTAGATGACTAAAAGCAACTATAGTATGCTTGGGAAACATGATTAGTGGAATGCTCATGGTGATATTTAAATTTGAAATTCATAGTAAAGAATCCTAGTTGATAGGAATGTTCAGTCATATATAGTAGAAAAAAAGGAGAAAATATTGGTTAGGAGACTGAGGGAATGAAGCCAATAAAGGAAGACGCTTTTCTGATGGAGCAGTTTCCTGAGTTTAAATATCTGTGAAAAATTATAATAATCCTTCTTAAGGTAGTTTGAATAAATTTGTATTTTGAAAACAGTAATTTTCCATTAGGTTCACATTGAAGACCCAATTTTTCCTGTATGTTATAGCATAGAATTTTATAGTAACTCTTTTAAAAGTTTTCTTATAGAAAATGTCATTATAAATCACCTTAGAATTGCATGAATTTGGGTCCTCTAAGGTCACGGCATGACACTTGTATGCCTAATGAGAACAATATTATTAACACATAATGCTTTATTAAATATATATTACAATAGATGATTTAAAATTGTTACTCGAATTGTCTCATTTGATCCTGTGTCAACTCCTGGAAGTAGGAATTACCCTTAAACTTGTCTTCCAATGTGAAGATGAGTCATAAGGTGATTTGTAAACTTGTTGAAGCTCATAGATTGCACTGACGGAACTAAGACTATGTTTTAGCATATAGTTAGGTATCCTCCAGTGTCTCATGGGCTCATAGGTGAGGTTTTGGTGAGGTGATTGGGACATGGCAACATGATGCTTATGAAGGGATTAGTCCCCTGATGAGTTTAAAGGTAAATGTGATGTTAGGAGGTGAAGCCTGTTTGAAGGAGGTGAGTAATGGAGAAATGGCCTGGCAATGTCTCTCCCACTGCCAGGATCTCTGTTTCTCTGTTCACCAGAGTCCATGGCATGAACTCTGCTATAGTTTGTGTTTTGATGTCCCCTCAAAACCTCAAGTGGTCATAGGTGGGCTTTTCAGAGGTGGCTGGATCTACAGTGTGTGACACTGGGATTGATTCATGGTGCAATGCCAGGATTAAGGGTCTTGAGATTAAGGGTGTGTGACTATTGAATTAGCCTACTGATTGATTTTGCACCCAATGTAAGCCAGCTGGCCAAGTTAGAATCTAAAAGGGGCAAAAGGAAGATGCTATTGCTGCTAGTAGTTTGCTGACTTCTGCTTTCTGTCTTCCATGAATTGTTTCTCCTCTGTGATGCCCCTTTGTCATACCACCATGCCTTAGACTCAGCCAGCTGTGGCCTGAAATATCTATAAACTGCAAATCAAAATACACTTTTCTTCCTTTAACTTTGAGTACCAGGGATTTTGTCTGAGCAACAAGAGAAAAGTAACTAAGATATACTCCTTCTCCCCTGCAATGACCCTCTGTCATAATACCCTGCCTTTGAGCCAGCGGATTATGGACTGAAACCTCTACAGACTGTGAGCAAAAATAATTCTCTCTTTCTTCAAAGTGTAGGTGTTAGATAATTTGTCCAAGCAAAGAAGAAAGTAACTAAGACACAATAGAAGACACATCCTGTTGTACAGGGTATCTGTTCCAGTAGAATGTGAAACACCTGCTTCACTGTTAAGTATTTTCACTTTTAACTCAAGTCCAGATTTGTAAAGTTTATGATTCTTTTAAAAATTGTATTGTTAATTCATATTTACATGTGAATTATAGTCCTCTTCATTAACTTATAATTTCTAACTATATCATTTTAAATTTATTTTTTTACTTATAAAAAGGATGTTTTAAAAGTTTACCTAATGTTGATATTGTTATAAACAATGTAATCGACTTTTACTGACTATTACAAAGTTGCATGGGGGAAAACAGAATTCTGATGCATATTTGCTTAAAAATTCTTAAAATTTATTTTATACATTAAAAGACAAGTCATGGGATAGCTGATTTCCTTCTGTATAATTCTAGTAATATTTGAACTTCCCTATTGCAACACTTTACAAAGGGGGAAAACAGAAAGTAAAATGAACAATGAGCAAGGAATTGTTCTGTTCTGGAGCAGGCAGTCTCCAGAAAAGGGAAAGATTTTGGTATCATAAAAGTGTTACTCATGTAAAATAAAATATCAGTCTCCTCATATTCCAGTGTATAATTTTTTTCTTATTTTTCCTTTTTTTTCCTTTTTTTTGTGTCCGTACCAGGGATCAAACTCACAGCCTTACACCTGCCAGGCAGGCTCTTAAGCCACAAAGCCAAACTCCTAGCCCTATTTTTTTTTTGAGACAGTGTCACACTATGTAGTTCAGGCTGACCTTGCTCACGTTGTAGCCCAAGCTGGCCTCAAACTCACAACAATTCTCCTACCTCAGCCTCCAGAGTGCTGGGATTAAAGGCGTGCACCACCACACTCAGATTCCAGTGCATAATTTCTCATGTGGTCTGATACTTCAATTTTGTCATTACAGCTTATTCTTCTAGATATTATATATTTTGACCTTTAAGAATGTTCCTTAAGATTACAAATTTCCACAGGCCAGGTCTCTTCCTGAATGCATTATCAATTTAGACTCACGAGAGGGGTAACTTTCCAAGAGTAAGAATCAGGTGGCAGGAACTGAGCATGCATAGCTGTATTTTGGGATAATTAGGGAAGGGATAGTTATGAAGAATGGTGGAAGGAGGAAAAGCAATTGATTTGGGAGCATTTTTGATGAAGCTTTTGTTTTATTTTTTGCTTTTTGTTCATGCTAATTATACCTATGTTAGACATGGTATGTTAGAGATACAGCGTGGTGGTTTAAAGACCCTACGTTACAGGAAAGCTGCAGAAGGAATCCTCCTACTTGATCAAACAACTGTATTAATCAACTTCCTGTTGCAGGAATGAGAAACCTGAGGTGATTAACTTGTAAAGAGAATAGCCTTATTTTGACTCGTGGATCTAAGTGTTTCAGTCCAAGATTGAGTGGCTCTATCGTTTTGGGCTGCTGGCAAGCATGGCACAACACAGTGAGAGTGGATGGCAGAAAAGCTCTTTCACTTCATCAGCTAGGAAGCAAAGGAAAGAAGAAGAAGAAATCAGAGTCCCACAGTCTGTTTTGAAAGAATGTCCCCACTGATATATGAACGTCACATAAGCCCTCAAATGATAAGTCCACCATACCTCTCATTAATATAATCCGTCTAAGACTAGAACATGAACGTTTGAGGCATGCTACCCATATTCAATTCATAGCATCTTCCCTGGCTCCTAAAACTTCACGTGCATCTCATAGTATAAAATGCATTCATTCTTTCTCTAAGAGTTCTCAGGTATTAACTTTTCCAGCACTGGTCAAACACCCAATTCTAAAATATCCTCAGAGAATAATGACAAATTCAGTGGTAAAGTCTGAGAAAATCGAAAAGTAGGTATGTATGTACTTCCAAGACAATGGTGTGACAGGTATCAGTTATATATTCCCAATCCAAAAGGAAGAAATTGGAAATTAATAGAGACCAGTGCAAAGCAAGACCAGAGCCCAGAAAGGCAAACATTTACTAGAGCTTTAGCTCTGGCATCTAAAGCACGTTGTGGCATTAGGTGTCCTCTTCAGGATTTGGGCTGCCTTACTCATAAGACTTTGCTGGTGGCAGCACATACGACCCCTTTTGTGAGCTGGTTTTCATGTTGCCTGTACCCTTCCCTAAAGAGTGATGCATGTTACTGAAGCCTCTATTTTCCTTGGATTCCAACTAAAGGTCTGGTTTTACTCTTAAGTCCCCCAGCTCCGCTTAGCATAACCCTCTTGGGTCCACTTGCAGGGACTCTGAGCCTGCAACAGGTGCTTGATCAACCAGTTTTTCTTTAGAAATCTCAGTGGACACCACCATGACTCCATAACTTCTGCATTCTGAAGCTCAGGAAAACTAATCTCATGTGAATTACCATACACTAAGGTCTTCCCCTGGAGTGAGTTGTACCTGGATCCACTTAAATCTGGACCATACTGGTCTTTGCTTAACCTCCTAGCAGAACATGGAGAAAAAAGTACTGATACAGTCCTGGGGGCACAGGCCACACGGGGCTCTTTCTTGAATGTATTCTTCTCTGGAAAGTCTTAGAAACAAACGTTCATTTCTCATTTTTTGAGCCTGAGATGGATAAGGTAGTTTGAGATGCTCATGAAGTTTCTACTGTAGTACTACAAAACACTTGGCTTCTTTTCAGTGGCACTAGAAACCACAGCTTCTCAGGTCATACGTTTATACATGCTCCATTTTTAGTCAAGTTCTAAATTTTCCAAATCCTTTCACTCTGCTCCCTTAAGCATCTGATTCTATCTGTAGATTTGGTTAAAAGCAGCCAGTAATAGCTGTGCTGCAGCATGAATGCTTCACTGCCTTGAAATTTCCTATTCCAGATAAACTAGTCCATCATATTTAAACTAAGTGTCTCACAAAGTACCAAGGCATGAACCAAATACATTCAAATTCTTTGCTGTAACGTAACAAGGATGGTTACAGTAGCATCCTCTTTAGTATGTGAAACCTCATCAGCATGGCCTTTATTTTCCACAGGTTTTCTTTTATGTGGGTGTCGAGAGAATTGGAGATTGAAGGTTGGTCTTTAACATTGAACTATTTCTCCAGACCTTTGTTATTTTTTATTTTAAGACATGGTCTCACTGAGTCACTAACTTGCCCAGCCTGGACTCAAACTAATGATCCTCCTAGAATTACAGGCATGTGCCAATACATCCCACATTGCTGTTCACATTTTTTTTTTACTGTCCACATTTTATCAGTATTCTGATCTTCTGAACCCCCACCAGAGTCACTGATTAAACTTCTTATTCATTTTAAACCATCTTTATCATGTCCCTCTATAATTCCAAACTTCTCATGCAAATAAGTCCCAAAGTCTCCTTTTCATCATCAAGTAGACTTATACTCAATAACCCCATGTCTTGGGGTCAACTTTCTATATTAGGCTTCTGCCCTACAACAAAAGACAGAAGCAATTAACTTACCGAGATAAAAGACTTATATGATGTGATCAAAAATTGTGACTCATGCTTAATTAAAAAATTGCATCACAAAACATGTAATACCACAAGACACATTGCCATTAATTTCTCTCAGAATACTTCCCCTTACATTGAAGACACTCTGCCATCATTTTTGCTACTTACTAAAGGACTTCTCAACATTTGCTTTAGCTTTCCTTTGAGGTATGATAGAATGTATGGTGAAAGCTGCTGCCAAGTGTCATCCAGCGGAAAGCCAGGATTGTAAAACAATTAAGCTGTGTCCCCATTTACCTTATTCATAGGATCTGACACCGTGTGACTTGTAGGTCTTCCCAAAGTCAAAATGACCATGAAAGGCAAATATTTTGGATCTATTTAGATATTGAAGAAGCTATACGAATGCACTGAAGATATTCACAAAAGAGGACTTTCAGAATTACTTCACAGGGCAGCAAGAGTGGCCATATTGCATTTGGCACTGATGTTCATAGCACATTATAGCAGGAGTGTGCAGAACACCAAATCTCTCAACTCATGAGTCTACTTTGATATGGACATCAAATGGATATTAAGTCCATGATGCTAAGCTCCTCAGAATGGTTGATCTCAGGGACCCTAGGAGATAGAGAAGGAAGCTGGTGACTTTAAGAGTGATTTAAGAGCTGGGGGCAGTCATGCATACCTATAATCCTAGCAATTTGAGAGACTGAGGCAGGAGGATTAGAAGTTCAAGTGTTGTCTGGGCAATTTAAAAGATTTAGTGAAACCCACTGTCAAATTAACAACAAAAAGACTGGGGATATAGCTCAGGTCAAATGCCCCATATTCTGCCCTCTATATAGAAGAGGGAAGGGTTGAGTGAGGACAGAACAAAACTAATAAATTGCAGATGAAAGGAAAAGCAGCCCATTTTTGGATTTTCAGTGAGTTGCTCAAAGATATGAAACAAAATGTGTGAAACTATGTCTTCTCACCCCAGAATAAGAAGCTCAGTTGCTCCCAGCTTCAGCTGCATCTGCAGCATATGCTGTTACTTGCTCTTTAGGTTTTTGGTGATGTTTAGTGATATCCTTTGTAATGTGCCTAGACATTATATACAATAAACATTCAACAAATGTTTAATTCACACAGCTAAATTTCTGGAAAATGTAGGTTTGCTTTTACACTCACGTAGCACTTTAATTGAAAGTGCAAGCTCCCCTCTTGCATATTTTCACTTCATTCTTCAGAAGTGACTATCATTCTCATTACACTAGGAAAAAATTGAGATTTAAAGCGATCACTTGGTGGGATGCACTGGATTACACTCACATGTGCTCCAATTCTGTTAATTCCCTGTGCAAGGATGAACACCTATGCCTCTTTGCCTTCAATATATTATTAATGCCATTTAGCCATGTGGCAGATACTTTATCCAAGAATAATATCCACTTTCTGAGATTGGAGCACCAATTATCAGAAGGTTCAAAGCACTGATTTATCCCAGTCCTTGCTTTCCCTCAAACCTTGTGTGGAGCCCTAATGATGAGCAATTGAGCAGCAGCATCTTTCTGCGTGTTCATTACTCTCCAACAAGATCTTAACTTGATAAGGCCACCCTGAAAAGGCTACATCAGCTGTAGACAGGGGAGCAGGTGCATTTATCAACTGCTTATGTTGCTGACTCAGGGATTGCTATGGATTTTGACTTTTTTTTTTCCTACTAAAGAAGGTACTTTTTTGTTTTCTATATTTAGGAAATTGCTATCCCTTCATGACAGCATTTTCCATTATGGTATCTGGAGAAAGTTTAACCTTTTCTCCCACTTTCTGAAATCTTGTCCCTTCAATAAATTGTATATATTATGCAATAAAATGCTAGAGAGTTATCTTATTGCTTCTCCCTCCAAAATAATAGCATATGCCTAATTAATACAGGAATATTTCATAAATCATAGGTGCCAAAGAAAAACCATGTAACTGGGGAAAACTTCACAGAGAATATCAATCAGATCCTGGTACTTGTCATTTAAGTAGAACACAATTCTCTCAAGGCTTACCAGCTTCTCTCACAGCATCAGCCACGGCATTGGTAACATTAACTCCTTGTGCTCTCAGTCCTCAGAATAAACGAATTCTGCTTCATTCTACTTTTTACTTTTCCTGGCTTCAGGGGAAGTGGGGTATTGGGAAGCTATTTTTATAATGTTTTTGCAAGTCAAATGAGTAAGTTCAAAAGAGAGGAAATGCTATCAAAAAATCAATGCAATGTCCGTGTTTGGCAGCGTTTAGTTGGGCTAATTACTGGGTACAGGTAGGGAACACAGCTAATGGGGTTTAGCAACAGATGGAGAACTGGTACAAAGCTGTAGGTTCATCCTCCGCCTCGGCTGTGACTTCCTGTGGTGTTGAACAAGTCATTCAACCTGTTTTTGATTCACTTCCCTTTCACTAAATTATGGATAATAATGCCTACTAGCTATGTCATACATTGTTGAGAAGAATAGCTCACAGGAAGATCACAGAGCACTTTCAAAGAGTTGAAACGCTCTCTAGGCGCAGCATCGCTGAATCAAGCTGAACAGGAGGCGATGCCCCTTTCAGTCAGGTCCTCTATTCTCCATTTAAAACCAAAATGAATGCAAATCTGAAAGTGACTTTGCATTTGTCACGCAGCCCCTCTGCCTCTCAGGCATTCTATCACTAACTGATTGTAACTATGCAAATGATACAGTTATCTGTGGCACACACTGGCATCTGTACTGCAGCACCAGCAGTTTAAAATGCTTGATGAATCCAAAGCTGATTGGCAGCCCCAAACTTATCTGTGACCTAATTTGTGGCAAAAAAGTACATGCCGATTTGGATAAGAGCAAAACCAATAACAGAAGGTCCTGAAAGGGGTAAAGTCTGGCTGTCAGGGATAAATAAATGTATGTATGTATGTATGTATGTATGTATGTATGTATGTATGTATGTCTGCATCTGGGATCTGGATTGAAAGCAAAATTCATCAAATGCACCAAGAATTTTGAAGCTCTAGAGAGCGTCACAGAGTAAAAGTAATCCCAAAATAAAGAATGGGAACAATTTCTCTTGCAAAGAATAGGACAATTTCTGCCGCAGCTGAAATGATTGCAGCAGGATGATGAGTGGTGATGATTCCCCCGTTGTTGCAGAGAGGGGGGAATCATCTTCCCCGTGCCAAAAGGCAACAGATTTCCCCTAGTAATTCCCAGGTGCTTTAGGCACTGAATTCTGTTCTAAAGTAAAAACATAAATAAGCAAAATGTTAGATAATATGGGGTGAGAAAGGAAGCAGAGAATGAAACTAACACTAAGTACTCACTGGGTTGGTAACATCGATTCAGAGACCCTGCTTCTGAGTTGCTGAGGTCAAGTGACTTGCCCAAGTTCACCGAACTGGTGGGTGGTGGAGTCGCGTGAAAAAGCACACAGCTTCTACTCTTTTCTCTGTCCTCAGCTGTCTTTAGGACATGTTGTCTGGATCTATATACCAACCACAGAGAGAGAGAGAGGCCTGCCTGACTTGTACTGTACCCCAGGCCAGAGTACAAGGGGAAATCCTTCAGTTGACTTGCCCGGCTTCCTGCTGTTTGGAACTCAGCAAATTTGCCTCGTGGTAAGCTCCGTTGTCTCCCTTCCTGTGAGACACCTCTCCTCTGACTAGTTCCCGCCAGCACTGCCTGTTTGCTGTTACTACTTCCCAGTGATCAACAGCTATTTTATGTTTTTTCCCATTGTGCTTCACTGCGCCTTTGTAGCCCTTCTGCCCACCTACATGCAGCTCACCTTCATGTATTGAAGGGCGGTTGTGTTTGTGGCCAGTTATTATCTTCTTGAACAGTCCTATGAAGTAGGACTTAAAGGGGCCGGGTTGTAGAGGAACTTAAAATAGTCATCACCTCCCTCCATGTTTCTCACTTTCACTAGGGCCTATGTGATTGCTATACATCGGGCAGTTCAAACCTAATTTTTTTTTTCCAGAAAATAAAACAAAACAAAATAAAAAACATTGTTTAAAATATCTTTTAGGCAACATTAAATGAACATTTATTATCAGCAAAGCACTATGTTTAGTGAGTAACAAAATTATGTTATTTAAACTCAAAATGATACAATGAGGCAGACTTCTGTGTTAATTCTATTTTACAAACTAAGAACCTGGTCTTTACGGTGGTGAAGAAATCTGCCCAAAGTTACTCAGTTAGTAATCTGCAGAACGGAGCCTCAACCTCAAGTGTGACTCTGGAAAAAAAGTCTTAATTCAATCAAAATTATAACTGGCAATTCTTAGCGTCACAAAACTTTGTGTATCTCTATATGTTAATGTGATTCTTGGAGCCCTGGCCATTTTCATATCTATATTCATAAGCGACAAGTATACATTTACTGTATCACAAGTCTGATCCTCATTTGTTGGATCAATTTATAAAATGTGAACAAAATTGAATTGTTTTTATATGGTTATTGAAATGCTAACAAAAATCTTCTGTAATCAGACAAACTTGGTTCTGTTATCTAATAGATTCAGATCCTTGCTATGTAGACATCAGTCTGACTACCCAATGGTAGCTGGAGTCAAGAGCAGGAATCTTCAGTGATTCTGGTATATGAGCATGTGTATGTGTGTGTGTGTGTGTGTGTGTGTGTGTGTTTGTGTGAGAAGCAGAAAATATTTTGTAGTGCAGATTTATCAGACCAGAAATAATGTATCAAGATGTATGTTCTGGGCAACTTTAATGATGCCTACCTGTGTGTTTTAGTGGTACATTAAAACCCTTCACATGGCATTTATAGTTTCGGGAAAACAGTTGAATGTTTTATATAGCAAAAATTGTAGAAGTTGTTTAAGGGTTGAAGGTATGTAAAAAGTGAGTGGCTCCATTTTTAATTCCTCTGTTTTGACTATCATATTTCAACATTTATGGAAAACAAGAATTTTGTTTATACCACATATATGCTATTATCTTCTGGTGAGCTCTTTTGTAGTGATTACTTAACTCCAAAATCAGCTCTGAAACTTTGTTTTACAGTTTTAACTAAGATGTCCCTTACTTATTGAAAACTCTAAACACGAGCAATGATCTATCTACCATTGGTGGAGAGTCAAGAATAATGTTCTTTGCATCATAAACTTACCTTTTTGTTTGAGCTATTAAATACTATTTTAGTGTTTGCTGAGAGCATACTTAAGAAATAAGCCCTGATGAGAGGTACTACCTCTCTGTGATGCCTGAGGTGCATTGTTGGGGGGAGTTTTCTAATGCAAGAAGGACAACTCCTAAATATATTACACTAACTGGCTACTTCTTTCCCTCATTATATTATTCACCAAATATCTGTAATTTAAAGCAAGCAAAATCACATCAAATATATGCAATTCTAAATAATTAATAGAAAATATAAAGATTATAATGCACACATACTGTCCTGAGCGTTTCAAGATTTTGTTCATTTCATTCCCTCTGCTCCATCCCTCCAAGAATTTTGTCTCTTCCTTATCCAGACTTTTTCTCTTCATTTGCAATAGCACTTTTTTTTTATTTTAGATTTTTTAAAAAAGCTATCTCAGGAATTCTGCTGTTGCTCCTGATTCAGCAGTACTGATAGTAATTGAGCAAACTGAACTGAAGTGCAGCTTCACTTAAATTTACTTCCCTTGAGAGAAGAATTTCCAAACCTGTCAGTCCATGAGCTCCATAAAATTTGTGTTTGTAAAAGCAGTCCTTCATCATATTTTATTTTTTGAAATGATCTAGAGTGCTATGAAAATTTTCACAGCTTCCAAAGAGGGTAGGTGAAGTCTGTCTGTGTTTAAGAGGAAACTCATGGGTTTTGAGAGAGTTCTTTTTGTTTAAACCTCAATATCTTTGAATAAAATATTATGACTGCAGTGTCATTCTGTTTATGGAATTCTCTATGGGGACATTCATCTGCATTGAGAAATTTGTGAAAATCGTTGCTTCTGGATTTAAAATTGACAGGTAACCCTAGCTCCTTCTTTTTTTCTATAGATATAGATGCACATATTACAATTCTAAAAATAGTTATAGATAGTCACACTGTTAGATATAGACATGAATGAATTCAACAAGATTTGAGAGATGACTAGTGATCCCTCAGAGAGTATACAGTATTTTGCCTTTTGTATAGTATGTACTATTTTGAATAGGGTATGATCATAATGACACAAAATACTTACCATTTGGGTGTCAACCACAACTTTCTTACTGTTTTATTACTGTGAAATTGTCCATTGGCTTGAACCTTGTTTGAAAAGTTGTGGGCTTCATGAGCTGGAGTAGAACTAGGGTGTAGATTCAATACAAGCATGTCTGAATAATATCAATAAGATTTAGGAAATCAAGGCAAGGTAATTAAAAATATCACTGTGCTTACATGCTCTGGTTAGACAGAACTGTGAAATACACATCTATACCCATATATCTATCATCTATATCTGTAGCTATATCTCTATCTATGTATCTATATCATCTATACTATACCTATACTTATACCTGTACCTGTATCTGTATCTTTATCTATATCTATATCATCTATAACTATATATCCATATCTATCTATATCTATTTAAGGAAGACTTCATGATGGAAACTGCATTTTAATAGCAATTTGAACAACAAGAGAATTCAATTATTGATTGACTGGTTACTCATACAAGATATTTAAATAAAAAGTCAAAATCAGAAAAGCCGTCCAGAAATTTTGAAAAAATAGCTAAAGCATTTCATTTTACTGAAAGTTTTCACACTGTTCTTGATCACATTCTTGCTGTCCCTGACCACGTTACTTTAATGTGGAATTTTGTAAGCCTGAAGAGGACTAGAAGCTATCTCAAGATCCATGATCTTTGCTTACCTCTGTGTAACAGAAAACACCTCTGTCTGTTCCTTGATCTGTTCAGCAACTTCTTCCTTATTGTTTCTTTTACCCATAAATATTCTATCTAACCTAACACTTTATTTAACGCCATTTTCCCATCATGTTTTCCATTCATCACTTTGGTACAATTCTAATATCTTGGTTGTTAACGTATTTTTCACGATTTTTCTCTCAGTCATTAAATCAGTCTTTAATTTACCAAGTCATCTAAATATTTGCTTACCACTGCTCTTTCTTATTTAGTCTCCCCTATTTCACAGAAGTGTGTTGGCATTCTCACTTTTTATTTTTTGTTTCTTCATACTGAAAGCTCTAGTAATTGCTATACAACAAATAAGCAAACAAGTAATAAATAAAAACGAGAACTCATCCCTTTTTGGTAGTGTTCCTTCCTATATTTGCTTCAGCTTATTATTACCTAGTTTGTAAAATAAAATTTAGAGAATGTGCATACATAATGAATTGACCTCTAATAACAAAAGAAAAGATAGATAATAGGGAATAGGGAGATAGATCTTTTGTGAAAGGAAGAGGTCCAAGAAATGGGGGAAGCAGGTGGAGACAGGGAAAAGGAATAAAAAAAGAATTAGATGTGTTGTGTTCATGTGCCAACTCCCCATGGGGAACGTAATCATTATGTACTCCAAACATATAATAAGATAAAAATTAAGAAAAATCTAAGCTAACTAATCAGCAAGCCCCCCAAAATAATAAAGTAAGTAGGTCTCTATTTTATCACAAGGTTTGTTTTTTCAGTGAGAGGTTAAAAGTGTCCAAAGATACTTAAAAGTATGCATGTGAAGGTCTTCCTTCTAACACTGAGCACACTTTAACCTATTTACACTAGACCTCTGTGTGGAGAGTTACACCCCTGACATAAAGGATGTAGTCTTGAGGAAAAAAAAAGATACATGAAACTCTAGTTTCCTAGCTTTGTAGGTAGATACTATCATGTTTTACATGTGAGTGTCATTTGAAACAGATATGACAGTATTCTGGAGGTCCAGGACTGAACACAGGACCATTGAGAGATCAACCTTCAGGCATTGTCTCTAAGGATATGATCTGAAAGATTTGCTAATGAAAATCAGGTAACAGATTGTTCCTGAAATGATGAATGTAATCCACATAGTTGAATAGCATTAATTTTATCTGAGAATACTGTCCTCTAAATTTTACCAGTGAAATACATTTTCAAAAATGTAATAATATAAATAGCAAGGTCTCTACGTTGAGCAAAAGAATGAATAATTGAAGTTACTTTATTATTTTCAGCCATAGGCAGTTCACAATATTTTAACTTGTTTGTTCAATGAAAATGGTAGTGAGAATGTATCCTTTCTTTTATCTTTTTTCCTTTCTTTTTGAGACAAAGTCTCCCTATGTAGTTCAGGTTGGCCTTGGACTCACTATATAGTCTAGACTGATTTCAGACTGTCAGTGATTCTCTGAAATGCTGTATTACAAGCATGTGCCACTACACCCAGCTCTGGATATAGCCTTACATATTTGCCAATCTTTAAATGAAATTTCAATTAGGACACCTGCCTCCTTCTTCTTCTTCTTCTTCTTCTTCTTCTTCTTCTTCTTCTTCTTCTTCTTCTTCTTCTTCTTCTTCTTCTTCTTCTCTTCTTCTTTTTTTTTTTAACTGGGGCAAAATATCTGAAACCCACAACTCAAGGGAGGAGAGGTTTATTTTTAGTCTGTAGTCAGCTGGCTCCCTGGCAGGATGACGTGGCAGTGGGGCATGGCAGAGGAGAAAGTTCATGCTAGAACAGGCAGGAAACACAGCAAGGTCAAGGGAGTGGAAAGAATACGTACTTTCAGGTTACTCCCTCAATGACCCACCTCTTCCCACCATGCTTCTCTTGCCAACATCACACCTGGCTATATACTCTTAGTGGATTAACCCACTATCACACACCATGACCCAGTCACACCCAAAAGCTCCACCCATGAGCTTATGAGACTTTGGGGACATCTAGATACAAACCATAAGAACACCTAGTCACTTTAAAGTAGTTGTTACCTACATGGTCTATGATAAGATAGTTTTAAGTGAATCTTGAGGGTGGTCATCACAGGAAGTGGTAATAAGGGCATCAAAACACAGACCAGACATTACTGATAGTTCACTTCGTGTGGTAGAGAAGAATGTTGAAGGACCAAAAGAGGAGTGAAACTAAACTACAGCCAACCTTAGCTATGCTACTGATACATTTCATTAACTGTTGATATGAAGGAACTAAAGAAAGTCAGAAATTGCTACCCCCATTTTAGGGTTTACTGCATATAAAAATGGTTTCCATTAAAGAATGTGAAATTAATAAATCTTACTGAATGCTTTTGATTATTTTGGTCCACATAAGTTTCTGAGAATAAGGTGCCAATCCAGGTTCTTTCCTATGTAAGTAAGTGGATCTGCCTAGCTACTACAATCAACTGTGTGGCTCCACAACTCAGGAAACTGTTTTCTGAGATCTGTTGATATATTTATTTTGACTACAGAATAATAAAAAGAAAAATATCCAGACCTTATGTAATAAGAAAATTAAAGAGTTAATTTTTAAAGATTATCAAATTGTACTTTGAAGTGTAATTGCAGATATGATAAAGACTCAGTCAATGAATAGATATAATAATATTCACCAGACCACTATTGATTGATTTTGCCTTACACTAGTGTTTGGCTGTGCATTGTGTTTCTAAGTATTAGTGGCTCAAGAATCAGTTGAACGTTGGAGAAATGGCAAATCAATCTTGAGGATGATGATTGGCCTTTAAATATCATTTTATGTTGTGCAGAGAAAATACATTTCAGTATCAATGTTTAAAATTTTATACATCTACACCTATATAAAAATTCTCATAAAAAGCAATATAAAACATTTTTAAAACAACCCAAAAGCACATAAAACAAATGCAAAAGTAGACAAATGAGATTACCTAAAACTAAAAAGATTTTACACAGCAAACAGTTATCAGAGTGCATAAACAACATACAGCATGGAAGAAGATAGATGAAATCTATAAATTTGACAAGGGGCTACTATGTAGATTATGAAGGTAACCCAGACAACTCAAAGGGGAAGAAGAACAACTCAATTTAAATTGAGCATGAGAACATATAAATGGCCAACAAATATGTCAAAAAATCTTCATATCACTAACGATCAGGGAAATTCAAATCAAAACCACAAGATATCATTTCACCCCCATAGAATAGATATTATCAAAAGGACAAAATTGGGAAAAACACTGGTAAGAATGTGAGCAAAAGGGAACTCTTGTTCACTATTTGTAAGAACGTATGAGGTATGTTTAAAATGGTTAATAAATTAAAACTTTTGCAGAAAAACATATATTATCATTTATCTCCTTCAACCTAGTCACACTCACTTCAAATACATTTATCCAGTGATTCAGGGCACACTCTGAAGAAGTTCTATGTTTCCTTTTCTGTCATTAGTTGTGCTACTGTGGCTGCCTTAATGTTCTGAATCAACTCTAAATGTTTACATTTCATGGTCATATGGTGCCAGATTCAATGAGTAAGGTGGATAAGGGCTCACCTTCATGATGCTATAAACCTGTCTTTTTGTTGGCTGACACTAGGCAGCAGTGTTCACTGTATTGTTTGTGTGTTTGTTTTTTACTACACCGCTTAAAGACTAGAAAGAGAACTTCCACAACTGGTATGGAAAGTGCAATCATGGTATAAGTGCATTTAAAGCAAGGGGGAGTAATTCAAGGAAAAATAATGACAATGTATTTTTTACTGTAATAATTTTTTAAAATTTTAAGCCTTCACCACATATTTCATTCATATACAATAAATTGGTACAGCCATTAGGGAAAGCAGTATGTCAGTTCTGCAAAAAGTTAAAAACTTACCACGTAGACCAGTGCTTCTGTTCTTGAGTTTATATCCAAAGGAAATTAATATGCAGAATACACATTTCCCATGTTTTTTGTAGCACTTGTGACAATATTCGAGTGATGGAAACTTAAATATTTAGCAACTGATGATTATATAAAGAAATTGTGCTACATATACACAGTAGTATAAAAGGAAGAAATTCTGCCATTTGGGATAGCATTGATAGAATGAAGATCATCATGTTAAGTGGCATTAGGCATTTAAAGGAAAGTAACACATGGTTCCACATCGATGTCTTTTATTCTGAGTAACTACTTTGAAGATAACAATGCACAATACATTGACTATTGTTATTCTCCTATTATTTTGTTACAAAATTTTGTTTTACCTTTTCCATAAGATAAAAAAAATTTAAAGAAAAAAAGGAAGATTGCCCTCTAAAAATATAAAAAATAAAAATATTGATCACATAAAAGTTGAGAATAGCACAGTGGTTACTGGAGACTGTGAGGAATTAGGTGGAGGGGAGTAGAAAGGGGTCCATCATTGTGCCCCAAATTATCATATAGGTATGATAGACCGTGGTGCGCTGTTGCATGGTAAGGTGATTATAAATAATGATAATATACTGTACATTTCAAAAAACTAGATGTGATAAAATCTCCATTAGCCACTTTCTGATTTCTCTTCATGTTGTTTTGTTTGGTTTCATAATGTCAGGTAAGATTTCTTCATTTTCACATTTCTTATTGCTATTTGTTTTAGATCACTTTCTTTCACTGAGGCACAATGCCTGACACCCACAATTTAAAAGAGGACAATGTTATTTTGACTCAGTTTTTAAAGGGTTCATTCATTCTAAAGTTATCTGGCTCCAAGGTCGGCAGGCAAGGTTCCAGAAGGCTGTGGTACAGGAAAGATTTGTTCATTAGGGTGACCAGGAAGCAGAGAAAGAAGGCAGGAGCTGGGTAGGGACACAAACCCTGCCAAGTCACATCCCCAGTGAGCCACCTCTTCTGATTAGGGTCCACCTCCTAAGCGTACATTTTGCTATAGATTCTTTAATGGATTGGTCCTCTGATGAGAATAGTGCCCCCATGATTCAGTCCCTTCCAAAGCCCCAACCTCTGAACACATGAGAGCTCTGGAGGACATTCTAGATCTTAACCATTTTATTTTACCCCTGCCCTTCAAAAGACTCATCTACTTTTTGAAATGCAAAATGTATTGATGTAGACAAAACAGAAGAGATGGAAAGAGGTCTTCTAAAAATGTAGACCCGCTTGTACTTCATGACTTGATTTTGAAGATGAGAGAAGAAAACTTGGGAAAATAATTTTTAACCACAAACTGTTGATTATTTATAATCTTATTCTTATAATTGGTTTCAAAATGAAATATTGGTGTCTGCCCATCTCTTTAAAATGAAAGCTCTTCACCAATTTAGACAATATCTTTTCATGTCTTATTAAATTCCAATTAATGCAAACATGCACTACTAAAAAATAAAACTGAAAGAAAGTACAGCTATCACAAACACAAAATAAAGAATATACATGACTTTAAATATGCATTTTAAACTGATTGCATGCCACTTTAAACACCCACAGCCATAGCTTGAGCTATATTTCAAGTTCATATTTTTGCAATGATTCTAATGCTCCTATTTCTCACCAAAGAAGAACATTTCAACAATTCATTGCTAAGGCCTCAGGCCAAGGGTACTATTCTGAGGTCCTGTGTACACGTAATATTTTATATGTTTTTTATTACTTATATTTCAAACCTGCCTCTATCTCTTTTTTTAAAGTTGTAAGAAAGCACTAAAAATAATCAAAAACACAAAACAACGCATGAATTTATGAGACAGTATTTTAATCTGTAACAGCTGCACAAGCCCAAGTGACTTGATGCTACTTTTGACTCTGTTTTTAGATTTTCCTACAACTTGGTTTCACAGGTTTTTCTCTTTGAGGTGATTTTGGGCTAACTGCATAGATGAGTGCAGCAGACAGTGAAGAATAAATCAAGAGCATCACAGAGTTCTGTTATAGCACAAGAGATTTCAAATGATAGCCTAAGGGCTTTGATGAAACTCACCTACACATACATCAGTTATATAGCTGATTTTCACTGTACAACTTGATCTGAAAAAGCATTGATTTTATTTGAATACTGACTTATTTCCTTGAATTGCTTGAATTGTTGCATTCTATATTGCAAGTTTTTTATTCTTTTGTTTCTGTTCTTTTCATATTATTTGCAAAACTCATTTGAAGGTTATAAACCCATTTTTTAATTCAGTCAAAACATCATGTCCCCAAAGAACTACTGAGTATATACATATTTTATGATTTAAGGCAATACTAGGTTTTATCTTTGTAGAACAAGTAAATATGATCCACCTACAGATGGGTGATATTCAGTGTATTACTGTCTCTTTCCAGTTTTCCAGGTAGTCCCTGACATCCAGCCCAATCTTTACTGTTTAATCTCTTCTATGAAAGGCAGATCTGTGACTTTCAATTTAGGGGTCATAATTACATTCAATAAGAGCTTTGTAATGGCATAGGCATCGTGGTACAAACCTGTAATCCCAGAACTCTGGGAAGTTGAGGCAGAAGGATCACAAAGTCGGAGACAGAAAGATCATAATTTTGACCCCCAACTTGAGTAATTTAGTGATGTAATAAAGATTTCTCTAAAAATAAAAATTTATAGAGGTTGTGGATGTAGCTGAGTGTAAAGGCTGAACTACAAAGTTCAATCGCCCTTTGCACAAGAAATAAGAAATAAAGCAAAGAATGTTACATTGTTCTTGGTTTTTAGTGATTACCAAATCTTGTATAAAACACACATTCATCAAAAAAGTATTTTTCTTTGTATATTTTTATCAGTACATGGTTGTATATTTTAAAATACTTCTTGCTTTACAGTAAAAGTGGTATTTGGTTAATGATATAGTTTAAACTGTAAAAGCAAGAGAAAAGCAACCTATGTGTCTTTCTGGACTAATGTCCTTCACTTTCATAGTAAAACTGAACTTCTGGTCAAGTCTTGTGTCTGTGTCAATCCTTCATATGATCTGCCACCTTAGTAGGCCATCATGTACCAACTTTCACAATTTTCCAGAATGGAGACTTATTGATCTTTCTCCTTTCCACCTTCTTTTTCCAGAATTGCCTAGGCTTCATTACCTCTCATAGTTCAGGTTTTAGTTTTAAAATGATTTACCCACATGACTTCTCCAAACATACTTCTGACTGTTCTATCTGAATTTTGTTGTAGCTCCGGATTTTCAGCAAAAGATAGAAATATGAATTACTATGTGAAGATTGTCAACTATTTGATATCATCTGATTTATATAAGCAGCCTCTATGTCAACAGATGAATGGATTTAAAAATGAATTATTTATACAAAATGAAGTACTATTGCACCATAAAGAAAAATAAATGAGTCATTTGTAGGAAAATAGAATCGCTTTGCAACCATAATGTTAAGTGAAATAAATCAGACACACAAGTTAAATATTACATGATTTGTCCTTTATGAGAAATACAAATTATAAACAAACAACGAAATAAAAGATCGATAATATGAAGTAGAGAGATAGTGCTTCCTCAAGTGGCTTGGGTGCAAGAGATAAAGGGAGAGGAGAAGAAAGGGAGGGAAAGTTGAAAAAAGGAATTGAAATGTGTTATGTACATGTACCTGCTCCATACAAGAATGTACATATTATGTACTGCACACATGCACTAAGAAAAAAAATTAAAACAAAAACTATGCAGACCGAACAAAACTGCTCTTCTTTTGGTCATTTTTCAATGAGTGGTGATCTGTCTTAGGCTTCTGACATCACAATCAATACCTAGCATGTTTATTTTCTTATTCTTCTTTGAAAGTTAACTCCCATTGGAAAAGACAGCAGAAGCTTTATTTATCTTGATCTCTGCTGTTTCTTCAACATCTGGACCACAGCAAGTATTCAATTAATATTGATTGAACAAATGAATCTCAAAGTCTGAAAATAGCATTTAGTATATACACATTACCTTTTCTATAAATAAACTTTCACACAAGCAATAACAAATATGGAAATTTTATAGTGTGCATTCTCTGGGAACATTATTTCTTACAGTTCTCACATTGATTTCCAAAATTACTCTCTTCTACATCGTAGACAAGATAGTATCAGGTTGTATCACTGCTATACAGAGTTGTCAGAATCTTTCGTTGCTTTCTACCCACATTATTCTATACCTTCTCAGCACTTGTACATACTGTAAATATTTTTATTTGACTTGTGTTTAAACTGTAGGTTTTTTTTAACTTTTGTTCACATGCACCAATTTCCCTTTTAGGTAAAGCTTTTTCAGGGGAACAGAACCGTGGTTTAAAAATATGTACATTATGTAGAGAGGTTGAGTTAAGGGATAACTTTAGTCTGGTTGAATGCACTGTTGACTCTAAGTTTTCAAAACAAACTTCCAGTTGGGCTCCTTTTGGGAGACTGAGTTCAAGTTGTTGGCTGAGAGATGTGTGTTATTATTTCATCTCTGTTGTTAATTATGCAAACAGTAACATTCATACGTTAATAATTTTTCATCTGAACCATAAGGAAATAAGAATCATTATATGTGATGTACCTCAAATCCATAAGAATAGTTATTATTAAAAAAACAGAAAATTACCAATTGCTGGTAAGAATGTGGAGAAACTGGAACCCTTGGGCACCGAGATGGAAATGTAAAATGGTGCTGCTAATGTAGAAAACAGTATGATAGTGCCTAAAAAATATTTAAAAAGAATCATCACATGCTTTAGCACCCTATTTTTAGAGCAATACTCTTAAAGCAAAAAACCTGAGGTCTTGAGCAGCCATTTGTACACCCATACTGGTAGAAGCATTATTTACCAAAGGTGGAAGCAATCCAGATATGCATCAGCAGATGAGTGGGTAAAGATGTGGCATACACACATAATAGAATATTATTCACTCTTAAAAAGGAAGTAGACACCAAGTACAACATAGATGAAAGGAGACTATTTCTCTAAGTGAAACAAGATACAAAAAAGACTATGATTTTACTTCTGTGAAGTTCTAGAGTAGTCAAGTTCATCAAGACAAATTAAAATAGTGGTTTCCCAGGCCTCAAAGATAGCTACACCATTAGACCTGGGCAAATGTAATAGGGAGTTGGTGTTCAATGGGATTTGAGTTTCAATTTGGTAAGTTAAATAAGAAGTCTGAACATGGATAGTGGTGATGATTCCACAGCATTATGAATGTATTTGATGCCTCTGAACTGTATATTTAAAAATAGATATCAAGGTAAATATTGACTAATGTACATTTGTTGCAAGTAAAAATAAATTTAAATGTGTCTGAAGAGTCTTTTCGATGCAATGTTTTGCAATTCTAGAAGTTAATTGAAAAAATCTATTTGCAGACTGATACTCAGCCAGGCAATCTTTTCCTCTAAAGGAAAGTCTGGCTCCTGCAGTCATCAATGTCTCCCAGTTCTATGTCTGAAATGACAAAATAGACTTCTAATTCTCTTCACACAGACTACATGTTTCAATGAGGAAAAAAAAAATCAAACTCTCCTTGTAATTGATCTTTACTTCCAGTTTTACACTGGAGTGTTATTTTCCCCTTTCCTGCTTTGACTAACACATTTTTTGGCCCTTACTCTGGTTACCCAACTCAGCAGTGCTATAGCTATTTTCATTGGCATTTTATCCTTACATCTCAAAGAATCAATCTAGTTTCTTCTTTCTGTTCCTCTTGCACATTCAGTTCCCTTGAGTTGCATTCAGCTGTCAGCTTTCACGACGAGCTGCACTGATTCCCCGCGTTATTAGGAAACCCTTGGAGCATCTCTGTAGCACTGATACTGACAGTTCGACTCACAGGAGCAGCTGGCTCAGTGGGAAAAAAAAGGAAGGCGGTGAGAGCTATTCATTGCTGTGTATTTATAACTTGGCCCTGGAAGTAGAGATGGTGGTATTCAAATAGGAGAGGGTGAAGAGACATTTTATCCTAATTAAGAAGGTAATTAAGTGACACACCAAAGAATTTAAATCAGTGTTCTATGTTTTTATGACAGGTCTAGTGGTATAACTACCCTGCAACCTTCTTGAAACAACAAGTGCTACATTTTAAGCTCCATTGCTTGCTGTGCAGTCAACTACGTTTGAAAAATTAAAGAAATCTAGACAAGAGTGTGGGCGATACATTCCCTCTCAAAGGAAAACATTCCCTGAAATCTCCAGACAGCCCAGATTAAAACTCTGTGTCGAAGTCATTATTCCTATTCTCAACCCTCAACCCCGCTCCATCTCCAACCTGGTCAAATTGGTCCAAGCCTCAATCCCAAGAACTTCAAGGTTTTTTTGTATTCCACTTTTTTCTCCTGCTTCTTGCAAAAATTCTGGATTTTTGTGTTATGTTCGATAATGAACTTTTGTTTCCAAATTTATTGCTTTAATGTGATTTTTTAATGCATGTAGGCATATATGTACATGTGTTTGTGTTTCTGTGTGTGTACACATCCTGCTATTTACTCCTCAGATATTCTTTAAAGAGTGAAGAAGCAGTTCATTGAGGTCAAACACAAGTCTAGGTGCACAAAGATTTCCAACTGACAATTGGAATTGATAATCAGATTCTGGAAATTACAGAATTTTCTTTGCAATTTGGATTAGAGTCCTAAAATGATAATTTTTAATTTTATTCTTTTCAGTGAATTTGAGAATTGAAAATTGTTAGAGAATATCATAAATACTTTTTTGTCTGCTCAGTTTTTAACTCCATTGTCAGTACTAGTTAAGCTATTATCACTAAAATAATTTTCTTTACATTATTTCTGTAATAAATGTATAGTTATCTTCAAATTTGTCTGAGATTATTGTGCTATGCATCTAAAATAGTCATAGATATGTATAGTATATGCAACTATGTTATTTTCACAATTGAAAATATAACTAATAAATGTAAATTATATGTACATGTGTTTAATGCTGGATTCAGTGTAGTTACATGCAACAAATATTTTTATTTTATACTATTTGATATGGCAACTATGGAAAACCCTTAGTAGGTCAAGATAACACTGTGATAACATCCGAATGTGACATACTAAAACAAAATAAATGCACCTATTAAGCCATAGCCCTCATTAATTTGCTTGGGCAATCTTTGGAATACGCAGCTATTCAAAGTTAATAGGATGTTCGTTATGTTGCATCTGTTTCCTATAGCAAGTGTAGCAGGTATTGTAGCTCATCAAGATTTTGGACTGTAACATAAAGTAAATCTATCTCACAATACTGAATGCTCCATATATCTATCTGTCTATCTAACCATCCACCTATTTATTTATTATTCTTTGTGGTAACTATGCTCTGTAAAGTCTCTGCAAATACTGAATTAGTAAATATTGAACCATCACTCTTAGGGGACATAAAGGACAGAAAGGTATAGATTCTTGCCATTCTTTCATCATAACATTTTTATCAACTTATCAATAACTTTGTTTTACATATGTCTTGCTTAAAGATGCCTTCTTTATTATACTCTGTTGAGCCATTAGTGCAGTGTTCACAGCTAAATGCAACGAACCAATACCTGAACAAAGCTTATGTAGCATGTATATTTTCTCACAAGGCACATGAAAGAATTCTTGGGCCTAGAATCACTAAGTAGCAACTCAGCGCCATGCTTGGGGGTCATTTCAGTAACAAAATCAACAATGAAAGGCACAAAACTATGCAAAATATTTGCACTATATACATATTAAAAAGGATACTTTTTTACAGTATTAAAACTGAAATAAGAAGGCAAAAAACTGTCTCCTTCAACCACATCTTAGAAGCATCCAGTGATTCAACGTTTTTGTTTGCTATGCAGTGAATACAAATGACCTTGAAATTTTTATGAGTGTTAATTTTAAAAGGTTCCCTTTAAATTTATGGAGCACTATTAAGTTACCATAGTAAGAATTAAGGTATGCATTTAATACATGTTTAATATATATGAAAATCTATTATATCCACTCATATTTATTTTTATTTTATTATGTGCTCAAATTAAAATTAGAATAAAGAACATTCATACTTGACAAATGAAAATATTGACCTTGACACAGGTAAAACTTCTCTTGGTTGAATTTAGCACACTGAATTGATTACATCTTTGTCAATTACTACAGTGCTTTTCCATTTTTGTGGTGGATAGAATATTTTCTGGGAAATCTGAATGGATTCCTATTTTTACAGTCTGGACCAAATGTCTCAATAGCCTCAGTGGACACACTATTGAAATATGGCAATTTCAGAGAATTTAAAAGCCTGAATCTCTCCATACCAGAAGAAGGTCAACCTTACTGAATTCACATGTGCAACATTTTTTTTGATAGCAAAAAAAAAAAATTAACAACACTCCATGAGGTGCTAAAAGAAATTAATGTAAAATTTAAAATGATAAAATAAGAGAAGTGAGATGCTGAAGTTAATGTTTGATAATTGGGCTTTAAAATTTCCTTACTCCAGGTAGAAATTAAAAAGAATAGTTACATATTTGGCATGTAGACATGTAGACAAATCACCTATATATTTAAATATATTTCATCTGTAATTTGCATGTAAAAAAGAAGTGCTTGCTAGAAAGGCTAATTTGAAGTGT
The DNA here is from genome assembly GCA_004363535.1 of Dasyprocta punctata. Classification (NCBI taxonomy): domain Eukaryota; kingdom Metazoa; phylum Chordata; class Mammalia; order Rodentia; family Dasyproctidae; genus Dasyprocta; species Dasyprocta punctata. The sequence goes on along the minus strand of RJWM01002528.1, from coordinate 75,902 downwards.
CCAAATACAAGAAATCAAGTTCATTTTTGGAATTTTGCTGTAATTCAGTGTTAATGAATATTTTTATGGGAAATGGCATATGAACATAGGCCCACAATTCCTGCTTTATAGACCACTGTTTCAAGGAAAATATCATTTTGAAAATAATACATTTATATTTTTCAAGGTCTTTTCTCAATAAGATTTGTTTCCTGAAAGATGCTTCTGAGTCTTTAGTAAGGCTAAGACACTAGTTGGAAAGTTATTCATTTTTTATTTTAATTTATTTTATACTTCATTTATGGGCAATACTGGCATTTTTCAAAGGAAAAAACAAAAAAAATTCTACTTTTTCCTGACATTTCTTTTTTGTCTTGTCTACTGATCTTCATAAGCAAATGGAATGAGAAAAAGGCAATTTTTAGTTTGTTCTTGTTTTTGTTTTTCCCTCTGCATCTCAAGCCTAATGAAGGTGAACTGTAGTGAGTTTATGAGTTTCTCCAAGTGAGCCTAGAGGGCTGAGCTGATCCCTGATGAGCCATTCTCTGAAGCTCTGGTGTTTACCGAATGTATCAGATGGATAATGTTCACTAATGAACCTGAGTATCTTGAAGCAGAGCAATTCTTCCAAATATTACGATGCTTTTTTTATTTTAAAGAGACTAAAACAAAACAAAATAAAACAAAACAAAACTGAACAAAACAGATCAGAGCAAAACAATGCAAGTAACACAGGATTTCAAAACAAGGTAACAGGAAATCACAGGGGCTGCCAAAATGTCTCTTGTTTTCTTCAAAATAGTTGTCCATACCCTCACACACAATAAATTAATACAAAACAAAATAGTATAGAATCCATCAAAACAAAAGAATGAAAGCCTTACGGGCCTTCAAAACCAAACAATGGGAAATCAATAATGGTTACCATAATGTCTCTTGTTCTCTTCAAAATAGCTTTCCATACCTCCACCCTTATTGAAATAAAATAATAGAAAACAGACTAAAACCAATCAAAAAGAAAGAATAAAAGCAATATTGGACTTCAAAACAAGATGATAGGAAATCACCAATGGCTACCATGATGTCTTGTTTTCTTCAATGTAGTTATTCATACCATCACACATAATAAAATCAATTCTTTTAAACTCTTTAGGAGAAGTTCTAGGGATATATAAGCCTCTCCAGGTACATTTATCCTTTCTGTAATACAGGGAAAAACAAACAAAGCAAAACAAAATATAAGAAAAAACAAGAAACAAAAGAGACAAATAAATAGCAATAACAAAGAGCCCAGAGCAATAATAATGTAGGCTTTCAAAACAAGGTGGTAGGAACGTACCAAATTTTGTTGTTTTGCATAGCTGTCTTCAAAAGTGTTGCTCGAATTACCAGATATAGACATGCAAGACTGATCTAATCTCACTTTTAAGCAAATTGTAAATTCTTATTTCAAGGAGTCTTATTCAGAAGGTAATAAAATGTGATCCAATGGAGTTTTCAAATTTTATAATATTTTAATCATAAATGGAGGTGCTAAACAGTTCTTCATTAAAATTTATGTTCTTCTGTTTGTAGGCCACAAGAATGTATTCCTTGTTCACTCATGCAATTACTTGTGCCTTTGTTATTGACCTCTAGTGAGTAGATTATACTGGAAAATGATATGTGCTGTTTTGTCACAAGGCTTCCAAGGAGTAGGGGTGCACAATGCACTTCCCTTTCGTCTTCTGCAGGATATATGCAAATGACAATATGGCTTTAGAGGGTTGTGAGTCCATAGGATAAAAATAATGAATTCCCATATGCAGGATGTTCACTTGCTTTGAACTGTTAAGTGAAAGAAGAATTAGCTTCTATTATGCTTCTATCATTATATTTCTTTGACTATATCCTGTAGATAAGCAAACCCTAAGTAAGGCCTCATTTATTAAAATCACTTTAAAAGGGAGGAAAAAGTAACTCAAAATTTAAAAATATTTATCTCCTACCACAATCAATATTCACATTTGCAAAAATTTCTCATACTGGATTTTAAATTTCTTACCCACTGATTAGATTTTTATATCCTTTTCAACCCTAAGAAAATGATAAATGGATATAGTATTCAAATAGAAAGAAAGAATATGTACACAAAAATTGTGTACGAAGACAATAAAAGTATACATTAAGAACTGGCAAATAATAACCTTTGTCTTGAACCCTCAGTGATAAGTGTCTTTAGAATGAGGTAATACTGATAAAAAGTTTCAGATCTAAGAACTCTGAACCTTGTTTGGATGTAGATACTCCTCCAAAGCCTCAGACGCTCATAGGTGGGGCTTTTCAGTGGTGGTTGCATCCAGGGAGTGAGAATGTGAATTATAGGCATGTAATAACTGGATTAGGCCACTGATGGGATTATTGTGGTTCTGAGTGTAGCTAGATGGATTTTCTGAAGAATATCCATCTAGCCACACTCAGGATACAGTAAATCTCTGATTTACAAATGAGTTTCATTCTGGGTAAATGTTCGTAAGTTAGATTTATTCCTAAATTCTTACACAGTACACCTGTGAAAGTTTGCAACTCAAGTACTTATAAATTGGAGACTTATCTAGGTATGTGGGTATCTCTGCTTGGCACATGTGGTGGCAGCAACCAATAGGTTGTAGCCTGAATGAAATAAAGAAAGGAAGTGAGATTCGCTGTTTGTTGCCTCCTACCTGCCCTGCCATGGACTGTTTCTCCTCTGCATGCTGCCTTTCCTTGGAGCTAGCTGATTATGGTCTGAAACCTCTGAAAACTGTCAGTTGAAATAAACCTCTCGTCCTTTAATTTGTAGGTGTCAGGTATTTTGATCTAGCAGTGAAAAAATAACTAAGATATGCAAGTTTCATTTATTCTTTCCACCAATCATAATTATTACGGTTCTAATAGTTACCCATCATTCTTAAAAATCACTGGAGAAAATATCTAAAATCTGCATTGGTTGTGCTTCTGACTATCTATGGAACTTATCCATTTAAAAATTATGAACAACTCTAGCAGGCTATTTTCTTCCACAGTAATTGTGCTGCAAGACACCTAAGTCTGGTTTATAAATAATCTCGTACTGTACTTTTTTGGTAAGTGAATTTACCTGGGCTATATATCATTAAGGATTTTGTTTATGAGAGGTTCAGATAGAAATAGCCAACATAAAGTAACAGTGGCAGATAATGAAACAAGTCATCAGGCGTGTGACAACACAGGTTTGAGGGTCAGCTTATGCATGATGGTGTATGTGAACGCACTCATCTAGTATTTGTAAGCACACAGCTGGCAAGACCCCTTATATCTTTCAGAGCTTTATTGATTTATGTAGGAATAACAAATAAATCCCTGGCAGACATTCTCTTAAAATAATAATACCATAGGGAAATAGAAATTATCTCTAGTTTGGTCTGATTTGGAGCACAATCCCCTTAGTGCGTGAATCATGAAGCACCTCTAAACAAGCCTCTCATTGACCACACGGGAAACAGGAGGAAGTAAGACTTCGGGAAAATTTGAGGTTTAATAGCCCATTAAGCTGTTGTTAAAGACCTCCAATGGGAATATCTTAAAGAAATAAAGTTGTGCTGTATGAGATATTAGCAATGATACCACAAAGAATATTTGGCAAAAGGAGGAGAAAAAAAAGGCAAAATCTTTGTCAAAACCAACGTCATTAAAGAAATGAAATTGGATCTGCACAAAGCAGAAGCCACAGATGATGGATGGTGCTGCATAGCCAGGTTATACCAGCACTGAGTTTCCGGCAGTTTCCAATTGCTTTACCTGCATTCACAGAAAGTTGAACCAGTGTCAACTTCCACTTAGAATGCAGTTGATCACAGTGATACAGAAAGTCAAACTGACAGTTAAGAGGAAGCAAAGGTTCAGGGTCATGTCTCAGTTGGGTTTTAATTTATTCTCATTAGGCATGCCAATACAGCAAAGCATACAGTAATGGCTCTCTCTCTCTCTCTCACTCTCTCTCTCTCTCCTTCTTTGTCTCTCTCTCTCTCTCTCCTTCTTTCTTTCTCTCTCTCTCTCTCCCCTTCTTTCTCTCTCTCCATCTATCTCTCTGTCTCATCACGGATATTAACAGACTTCTATTCATATTGTCAAGGAGTTTAAAAGATGATGATGGAGGAAGGTAGGCTGCCACATTACATGTATCTGACTTGTTTAAAGAAAGGTTCCTCACATGGTTCTCCAGATGCAGATGGGTGAGCAGCCCTGCTCTCTTTGTTACCTAATGTCCCATCTGTGCTCATGGACTGTGGCTTGATGAGAATGCCATCAGGTGATGTGTCTGCCTTAATGGTATTCTCTTCAAGCTGGAGCAATAAACATTAAGGGGCCTTAATTGTATTCTTTGCAGTGGGAACAATAAACATTAGGGGCCCTATTGTACCCTTTCTCAAAATGTCCCCCAAGTCCAATTTGCAGAGTATCTTGATAGCCAGCTCTAATTTCAAATCCTTCCTATTATTCTATGTGTTTTCAAATTGAGGGAATGGGGCAAAACAAAGCAACTAAATTAATAAGCATATTTCCGCACAGCCAGTTTCTGAAGAGATACAGCAGCTATTATTTACCTGGTCTGCCAGAGCACTAATAGTACAAAATAAACCATGCCAAGTGATGTATTTTTCTCTAGTGACAACTTTTGATTAGCTGTAGCTACTAGTCACAAAGTCTCAAGGATAAAAATTTCCTTGGTACATGGAGAAAATCTGTAGGACAAAGGATTAAGTTGCTTTGGAGATTGAAAAGATTGTAGAGTTTGATTGTGGGGTTTCAAACTGAATCAAACATGAGGTAATAATTCAAAATAATCTCTGACTTTATTTCATCTACATATTTCTGTCTTGCTTTCTCTTTTTCTGATGAAACTATGCACTGAAATAACAAATTTCCCATGAAAGACTTGTGTCACACATTTTTTTATTTGTAACATCAGATTATCAAAATGCTATTAAAATAGAAAGACAGTTTTAAAATTATTTTTAAGATCTACACCTGTCACATTCATATCAGTAAGTCTTTAGATTCTAGTGACTTTGCCTGATTTAATGGTACACTTTCATTTTATTGTTCTAATTGTGCTCTCCTCTCTTTGCCACAATATTTGTATCCCAGGTATAGGCCTATTAGCTGGTGCGTGACAGCATATCATTTAGAGTAAGAACTTCATCTTCTCTTTTATAGTATATTCTGTTTTAACTCTTCAGAAATCAGATAATTAGCTAAGGTATACTGCACATGGAAAACTCATACAAATATCACCATCAAGGTAATATATTATGCACTATCCAGAAACTTTCTTATTTTGAGTTCTAAATTACCAAGATTAAATGGAAAGAAATGCAATCAAATGATACATTATGAAAATCTTAATATCACATTAGTTGAAATTCTAACTTACATTCCAGGTCCCAAAATTTTGGTTTCATTTTAGTTTAAAACAATTTTAACTTCTTAACAAAATAGACAATGAGTATGTGCAAAGATTGAGAGAAGCAAGTAGAAATAAATTTCTGTTGAACATTTTATTTAACACTGTGGTTTCTCACAAAAGTCATTTAATTTCAAAGTGCTTTTACTTGGCCACAGCCATAATTGTGTATAATAACCATTATTTTTAATTGGAATTATCTTCTATCTTTTGCCACATTTATCTGAGGATTCCTTCAGAAAGCCCACCAGAAACTCAAATTCCAATTTGTTCTCTCAGCTTGACTAATGATGAAAATTCTGAAAAATGACTATTATGTGTTTATAAATCACCTCTTTTATCCTGATGCAGTTCTGGGATCTTATGCTGTTAAGTATCATTTCTCTGTGGAATGTAAATGCAAAATCAACAACAACATGTTCAGCATAAACAATGGCACAAAATAAAAGGGAGCAATACATCTTTAAAGGAAACATCACAAAAGCAAAGTATAAAAAGAGAGCAGCATAAAATATCAATGAGAAAATACATGTCACACAGATTAACAAAAAAAAAGTGTGAGTCAAAAATAGCCTTCATTTCCTTAGCATCTAACAGATCTATTTGGAAAAGTATGGATTCTGTGGCACAAAAGCAAATATATCTTAATTGGGCTACTTTCATCCACCTGCCACAGTTCCTTTTTAGTCACATTGAATATGTCTAACAACACTTGTTTACATTCCCTTGCTAGCACATTAGCATTTATTTCATTTTATAAAGTAAAAAATATGGCCAGTTTAAAATGTGCAAGATGCAGAGCAGAGAATTTCTAAGTTATCTTGTGGAACACAGCAATAAATGCATCCTTCTCACTGTGGAATATTGGTCTTAGACCATAACATGCTCTCGAACACCCCCTATTAATTGAATCACTCATCCAACAATTATTTATGGTACACCTGCTGTGAGTTAGGCCATCTTGGGTGAACTCAAGGTAAAAGTGCAGAGGGCCTGGAGACAGGTCCCTTTGCTGCCAACCTGAGTGTAACTCAATTCTTCATTGCTCCCTGTGCTGACCTCCCCCTTCCTGCGGCTTCCTTCCACAGCGGCTCCTGCTCTTGACTGAGCTCTGACTTTAAATAAACTCAGATAGTGGATCCCCCCACATACCATGGACATCATACCTCCTACTGACTCATGGGCTATGCATTGAATTGCTTAGTAGCTTATTGAAGGTTGTGGGACTTCTGCATGGTTTCCTCTTTCCCCTTTATTGTAAACAAGGCTTGATACTTGTTACTGCCAGTTAATAATATGGGCACTTAAATGCTGCTAAGGATCCTGGAATAGCAATTGGCCTTATGTCCAGATTTCCCACTTGGATGGAATCCCAAGGCTTGATGTCATAGGATTTTACCTTATTGTGACATCAGGGATCATGGTGTGTGCTACTAATAGATAGACTGTGTCCAGTACTGATGCTTTCTTTTAATCTCTTTACTGCCTGTCAGTCAGCCACCATGGATATCTTCAGACCTGATCAACTCCAGTCAGAATTTTGAGTATAGAATTTCTCATTCCCAGCACAGCATGACCCATATTAGTGGTATCTCCTCATTCATCTTCGATGTTGATTTTTGTCCCATTTCTTTAAACTATGTATAAAATTCCAGTGTATTAGTCAGTTCTTCATTATTGTAACAAAATTTCATAAGACAGACCAACTTAAAGCAAGAAATGTATCTAGCTCATGGTTTAAGAGGCTGAAAGTCCAAAGGGCACGACCCAGGTTCTTACAAGAGCTCCTCTTTACTTTCATTGCCTCATAGCAGGTTGTAATGACAAGAAAACAGAAAACAGAGAAGGAGAGACAAGGCTTGCTCCTTTAATAACTGTCTTTACATGAGGACTATTAACTATTTGCCTGAGAACTATCTTAATCCTTTTCAAGTGTATTCCCCTATAATTTAAGGAGATCCCACTAGGCCCCATCCTTAAAGATTCTGCCATCTCCCAATTCTGTCACCCTGAGAACCAAGGGTACTGAATTTCCATTCATATAATAGCACATGGAATGGACTAAGGTGTGTTGGTGGGCATCTGCTTATTTTCTAATTATGGGCACTTTTGCATCCTTAAAATCTTCCCCTCTCTTCATGTACCATTATTTTAACTTGATATCTCTGCTGCTAAACTTGGATTCAATTTTGACAGACTGGGGTTCTCTATTGATGTTGTGATTTGGTGCTCGGATCTATTTCCTCATAAGACTCATGTATCAACAAGTCTGTTAAGTCTGTTTTATTCCTAATATATGGATAGTGTTATCAGTACCAACTACTTCCATTTTCTACTTGCTTGAAAACAGTTTACCACAATGTGACGTCCAAAGCCTAAAATGCAAATTTTTGAGCTGTAAAGTGTTTATTACATCATCTGCTTAAAATTGAATCAGCTAGGATGCCTTCATCACAAACACACTTTCACCTGGCTGGCTTACATAAAGAAAATATATTATTTCACATAGTACAAGCCTAGAGGCAAAGTATTTCACAATGCGGTAAATCCATCAGTCCAGTCATGTCAGGAAACTGTGCACTTTCGTCTTCCTGTTCCACTGTCTTATCTTCACATGGGAGAATTTCTTCTATTTACATGTTGGTTGTCTCAATTTCAGATGTCACAATGACATCAAAATAGGAAATAGAGGTATTTTTATTTTATTGGTATAATTTTTATTCATGAGATTAAAAAAAAACTTCTCTGAGAAAACTCTCAGAAGACACTGTTATTGAATCACTGGCTGTATTAAGTCCTTATGTCCATGTCTAAATCAATGATTGATGAAGGGAATTGAATTACAATTACTGAATTTGATGATAGTAGGCCTGGGAATAAAACTAATCCCTTCTTAACACACTGAGTTCCAATAAAAATATAATTTCTGTATCAAAACAGGAGAGATGTGGTTGTTAGGTAGACAGCCAGGCAAGTCACATTTGTTACTGGTGTATAAACCATGAAACAGAAAACAAAACAAAACAAAACAAAATAAGCTCTGCTTAACCCCACTCCAAATGTATAGATGCAGTCAGTCTATCCAAAACTGATTACATGCTGCTGTCATTTGACAAAGTTCCATGCCATGATGGAAATCTTTCCCCTTCAGAATTCTTGAGATTGAAGAGTAAGTCCTAGAAGCTCATTCTTTTTTTTTTTGTGGCACCGGGGATCAAACTCACAGCCTTGTGCCTACCAGACAGGCGCTTAAGCCACTGAGCCAAACTCCCAGCCCTAGTTTTTTGAGGCAAGGTTGCACTATGTAGCTCAGGTCAGCCTTGTGCTCACGTTGTAGCCCAAGCCGGGCTCGAACTCACAACCCTCCACCTACCTCAGTCTCCCAAGTGCTGGGATTAAAGGCATGAGCCACCACACCCAGCCTTAGAAGCTCATTTTTGTTGAGAGCAGCATGATTCTCTAAGGAAGATGTGCAATGTATTCTCAGAAAACAGAAGAGATCAAAGGACAAAAGGATCTAGTTAGTTCCCTCGGGTCCTTTTGTAAGGTTACTACTCTACTCACAAGGGCAGAATTCTCATGATTTAAACACCTCATAATGATGTCTTTCCATAAATGATAAATTTATGGAATAAATCATTCCATTTTAAAGGTTCAAAACAGGAATTTTAAGGAATCTAAATTTAAATCTTAACACTCGAATACTTTACCCTGCATGGCCTTAGAGTAAATACATTTTTCTACATAACCAAAATGGCAATATGAACTTTAGAGAAATTAGCAATGATGCTTTAACGCCCTCATATCAAACCATACAGAAATTCCCCATTTCTTCCACATTTATATATATATATATTTTATTTTTGCCTCAAGCATGGATAGGTTCACATGTTGCATCTGACTTTTTCTCTTAAATCTCATTTAACTTCTGCTATACAACTATCTTTTCAATTTTTTACCCAAAGTATTGTCTTTCCATAAAATTGTCTAAGCTTATTGTATTGAAGAATGCCTTTTGTTTGGGTATTATTTTGTTATTTCTTCTTTGTGTTTAATTCATTTTTCCATTCCCTATATACCTTGCTCACCAGAAGTTAAGTATAAAGACCTAATTAGATTCAGATTAAATGTATCAATATGTACATTATATTGTATGATTTTATGGGTTGCATAATTTTAACTTGACCATTGGTTAGTTATGATGAATGCAAATATTTAGTAAAGGTCTACTTTTCAAATTTTTCTAATACAAAAATATAGTTGTAAAATTATTTCCTGTACAACATGTATTTTATAATTTTGAATAGTCAGATATTTTATTATTAAATTTGCTTTTTTGCAGAAAATAACTCCTTTTATTCCAGAATCTACTATCACAAAGTAATTTTACATTTATTTAAAGAACATTTGCTGTTTTATGTGAATATGTGCATTTTTAAAGTGGTATAAAATATTACTTTTTTTAACTCTAAAATAGTGTAGTTGATTTATATTTTTTATTTTATTTTATTTTATTTTTTGATAACTCAGAACAATCCCTGACAAGTACACGTGTTGGACTAAGTATCGTTATTACTAGAATTGTCACTATGATATTTTAATCCTCCTATGACTTGACATAGTAGGTATTATCATCCAGTCCTACTGAAGAGGTAAACATGTTCCAAAAGACTTGCCCAAAGTATCACTTTATTTTAATCACAGGCGAAGTCATAGCAAAAAATTCTTATACACTGTATTTTTTTTTTCATTTCAAGTATACATCGTAGTTTAATGTACCACTAAGAACAACAGGTAGATATTAAGCATTGAGATAGTGTTTCCTTTGCACTTAAAAATTTTAGTGAAAACTTAATTTAATAAAATATTATATATGTTTTTAGTACATAATTATTACATTCATCATAAGGCAATGGTACATGTATATAACACATCTTAAATCTTTTTATGCCTCTTCCTCTCCCCTTCCCCCTTGTGTTGGTCTCATGGCAAATACGGACATTTGCAAATATTAATTTCCATGCTTTATATTATTTATCTTTTTCATTAAATTTTATTTTAAAGATAGTAAAATCCAACAAACCATAACAGAACAAAGTCAATCAAAACAAAGCAGTAGAACTGGTGCAGAACTTCAAAGCAAGATACTAGGAAAACAATAGCTACTATAGTTTATCTTGTTTTCTTCACAATAGTGGACCATACCATCAGGTACAGTAAAATCAAACCAAAAACAAAACAGAATAAAACCAATCAAAACAGAGTATGAAATAAAGCAAAAAAAAAATCAGAATAAAGCAAAACAATGAGAACAATGTTAAGCCTCAAAGACAAGACAGAAGGGAATCCCTCATATTTGCTACATTGCTTACTGTCATTCTCCCAAGAGATGCTCAAACTGCCAGCCCCAGACCTGTAAAATCAACCAAACAATACAAGCATTTAGTTACTTTATGTACCTTAGTTGCTATCAACTTAACCAGTCCTCCAAACCAGCAGGTTGCTTCTCAGTGGGGGGTGGAGGAAGGGTTCTTGATTCTCAGTCTGCATGCTGGTAGGCAAACAGGAGGTGCAGATCTTTCTCTTCCTGAGTCTGTGCCACTTTTGCCACTCACCGGGAAGACTGGCTAGTTGCCTTCTGCTTGGATCCTCCCTGACCCAGCATGGCAGGTTTTTAGGACTTTGATTTGTTTATACTTTGTGTTTCTCTTATAAGAGAAAACATGTGCTATTTAAGGTTGTGGTTCATTTCACTTAATATTATGTTCTTAGGGTGCATCCATTTTTCTACAAATAACTCAAGTCTACCTTTGTTTATAACAGAGTAGTACTCCATTATATATAAAAATACCATAGCTTCTTTATCCATTCATCTGTTGATGGACATGTAGGCCTCTTTGAAGATTTAGCTATTGTATTGAATGATCCTGTGTCCACCCAAGGACTCATAATTTGGACGGGGCTGAGTCTGGCATTCTTGACTGGTTTGTTGTGTAGTGCTGGGATTAGTGATGTGAGTGCTGCACCTTCCTGGGGTGGAGCCAACATTCATAGTAAGGCGGGAGGAATGTGGGTATTGCTCTCTTGCTCTCTTTCTCTCTTGCCAGGTTTGTGCAACTTGCTGTTTGGTGGCTGCCATGAATGGTGTCCCTGCCACACCACATTGCCTTGGAGCCAAATAAGTATGGACTGAAACTCCTGAGAAAAAGTAAGAAATAAACCTTTCCTTCCCTAATTTTGGTCATCAGGTATTTTGTCTCGGCAATGAGTGAAAAGTAAATATGACAGAATTTGGTACCAGAGGTGTGGGATCATTGCTGTGACTAAACCTGACCATGTGGTTTAAGAACCTTTGGAAATGGCTTATGGGAAGAGTTTGGAAAGGTTTGGAGATGTCACCTGAATGCACAGAGCTGGAACAGCTTAGATTGTTCTGTAGGGGAGATTCTAGTCAGAGCCCAGGAGACCAGAAGGCTGATAGAAAGCCTGCTGGTAAAGACCAGACTCCAAAGTTTCTGCTGGGAAGAAGGACTACATTGGTTGTTAGACTCTACATGATGTGTGTTATGGCTTGGCAGAAAGTTTGTCTGCATTCACTCATACCCAGAGACTTTGCTTGAGACTGAGATTAAGCACAGAGGATTGATTAGTCTTAAAAAAGAAATTATGAGGTAGCCAAATGTTGAAATGGTGGCCTGGCTACTGTTGGGGGCTCTTAGCCAGATTTATGTTAGGAATCAAGAGCAAAGAGCCAAGCACAGTGATTGAAAACCTTGTGAGATGGGCCAGGAAGCTGTGGACTATAAAGATCAACTGAGACCTTGATTGCTGAGAAGGAACAAAGGAATAAAAAAGATGGCCTGGAGGCATCCCAGGAAGCAGTGGGCCTCGACCCTTTGCAGCCTGAAGCTAGCAAAGGTGAAAGAGTTTGCTTGGAAGAAAAATCCACAGAGTGCCATGTTCCAGAGTGGCGACAGAGGCTACACGCAGTTTCAAAAGGGCAGCAACTGCACCAGGTTCCAGAATGGTGGTGGCCATACCAGATTCCAGAATGGCAGTGGCATAGAGAAGCTGTTCTTCACAATCAGGTCCAGAGAGTTCAGCAATCCAGGCAGTTGATCCCTAGAACCAAGAGAAAGGCAAGCCTTGTTACTGCTCCAGCTGACAGCAGACCTTGGTGGTATCCATGTGGCACCAATTTTAGGTGCAAGGAAAATGCACAGAAAAGGCTAATACAGCTTCCACCCCACATGCAGAGGGCAGTGTGCAAAGACGTAAGGGTGAAGACAAGGAACATGGATCATCTAAGGAAAGCTATGGATGTTAAGACCCCTGAAAGTGCTGTGGGGGTGGAGTCACTCAAGACTTTTGGCACTTGCAACCAGATTGCTTCAGATGCTGAGTGGAGAACTCCAGGAATTAATGTTTGCCCTGCTGGATTTTGGACTTCCTTTGGTTCCAATGCTTTGTATTCCCCTGTTTGTAACTTTTGGAATAGTAATGTTTATCTTGTGCCTTTATATGTTGGAAGTCTTTAACCTCATTTTCATTTGTACAGGGGGTTACAGTAAAGAGCTTGCCATAGATCTTAGAGGAGATTTGGGACTTGGACTTTTCAATAGTGCTGAAACTATTAGAACTTTTGCAACTCTTAGAGATGGACTAAATGTCTTTTGTATTAAGGATGTACCTGAGTCATTGGGTGGAATGTATTGGATGATCCTGTGTCCCCCCAAGGACTCGTAATTTGGATGGGGCTGAGTCTGACATTCCTGATTGGTTTGTTGTGTAGTGCTGGGATTGGTGATGTGAGTGCTGCACTTGCCCAGGGGTGGAGCCAACATTCAGAGTAAAGAGGGAGGAATGCGGGTCTTCCTCTCTTGCTCTCTTTCTCTCTTGCCAGGTTCACATGCTTTGCTGTTTGGTGGCCACCATGAATGGCGGCCCTGCCATGCCATGCTGCCTTGGAGCCAACTAAGTATGGACCGAAACTCCTGAGAAACTGTAACAAATAAACCTTTCCTTCCCTAATTTTGGCTGTCAGGTATTTTTTCTTGGTAATGCGTGAAAAATAACTAAGATAGCTATCATGAGCTGTGCTCTTATAAACATGGGTATGCATCTTTCATTGTAATATCATGTCTAACTTTTTGGAAGATACTTTGAAGCAGAATAGCTATATGGAAATCTTTAGTTTAGTTTTTTGAGGAATCTCCACACAGATTTCTATAGTGGTTGTACTATTACACATTCACACCAACAATGTATAAATATTCCTTCCCACCACAACCTTGTCAACATTTGTTATTATTTGATTTCTTAATGATGGCCATTCTTTCTCAAGTAAGACACAATCTCAGCATTGTTTTAATTTGCATTTTTCCTATGTCCAGTGATGTTGAACACTCTTTCTTCTATTGCCTCACCATTTTGTACATCTTTTTCTGAAAAGTGTCTACACATTTCAGTAGTTCATTTTTTGACTGGAACTTTTATTTTGGTAGGGATAATTTTGAGGAATTTATTATATGCTCTAGATATTAGTCCTCTTTCTGAGGTATAGCTGGAAAATACTTCTTCCCATTTTTTAGGTAGTCTCTTCATTCTGTTGGCTGTTTCACTTGCATTGCAGCAGCTTTTAAATCTGATACAATCCCATTTATTGCTTTCTGATACTGCTTCTTTTGCAACAGGGGTTCTGCCTGTGCCTATGTCTTCAAGAGTTTTCCCTAGCTTATCTTCCAGCAGATTAAATGTTTCTATTTTAATGTTTAGATCTTTGGTCCAGTTTCAGTTTAGTTTAGTGAGAGATATAAGTCTAGATTTAATCTTCCATACGCATATAGCCAGCTTTATCACCACCATTCATTAAAGAGGCTATCCTTGCTCCAGCATATGCTTTTCGGCCCCTTTGTCCAAGAACAGATGGATGAATGCACCCGGTGCTGTTTCTGCATACTCTGTTTCATTCCATTGATCCACATGTCTGTTTTTCTGCCATTACAATGCTGTTTTTTCACTGTCTTTGTAGTAGAACTTCAAATCTGTGATTGTGTTGCCTTTTGCTTTGCTCTTGTTGCTTAGGATTGCTTTTACTGTTCTGGGTCTTTTTGATTCTATATAAATTTTAGGATTGCTTTCTTTAGACCTGTGAGAAATGCTGTTTTTATTTTTATTGAATTGCATTAAGTCTATATATCATCTTTGGAAATTTGGGCTTTTTGACAGTATTGATTCTGTCTATCCAGCAACAAGGGATATTTTTCCATCTTTTTGTGTGTATCTTCTTCACTGTCTTTTCTTAGGGTGTTTTAGTTTTTGATACAGAGGATTTTTGGTTTGTTGCTTGGGTTAATTCTTAAGTATTAAATTTTGTTGATGTTATTGTGAATATTAGGTAATTTTTATCTTATAAAATAGCTCTTGAATTTCTGACATTAATAATTTTTACATTTTGTGAAAATTGTTCATAACTGCAGCATTTTCTCATTGTCTCATTGTTATAATTTTTCTGATGCAGTGAAGGCAGTTAAGTCAGTGGTTGCTGCTCTTCTTCACTCTCTCAGGATGATCCTTATCACCAGGAGACCTGCACTGAACAGTTGCATCCTAATTACTCAACCTGCTGAAATATTAATTATAAAGAAAAAATGGAAAAATGAGTCAATATTTTCTTTGGTAAAATACATACATTTTGGATTGAGAGAAATTAATTTCAAGCAAGAGAAAAATGTAAGTTTAAATTTCTTCATAAGAAAGTAAAAATTAAATGTGGAGACTAATGAGTTTCTTCAACTTTTGGCCAATGTGCAAACACCTGTAAGAAACTACTAAACCAATACTTAAATGGCCACACATCTTAGCCATGTAACTATTAAAGGTTCAATTTAAAAAAAAAGAATCTTGCCTTTGATTAGTATTATTGTCATTTCATATAAAAATATTTAATTTTATTCTTTAGATAATATATTACGAGCCCTATAACTATAGTCTGTTAACTCAAAACTGCAAAGGCTCAATACTGAATTCAAATATTCTTATCACGCTTGGAAGACTTGAGAACGAAAGCATTTTATTTAGATATATATGCTTCCCGTACTCACCATTCAGCCTTTGCATTAATTTTTCATCAACTGTGTTTGTTGCCCCCAAGGATGAATGCTATATGAGCTATTTTTGTAACGTCTGACTCTTGTATAAAGCTTCAGAAGACATGAATGCAATTCTTCAATTGTAATAAAGATCACATGCTTGCTCAATACACTTCATCCTTAGACAAAGTAGCTGCTCTTCAAAATGTTTCTTGTTTTAGCTGTAGTCAGCATGATCATAAACACTCATTGCTTCTTGCAGGGATTTTGTTGTTGTGGTTATAGTTTTTGTGTTTTCGTGCAGTTTTTAGAAGCTTCAGCACAGACCTACTAACACATTTAGCTCCACATCATTGGACTTTGCTGGAGTGAATCCTTACCTCAGAAATGTAGGAATAATAGTTTAACTGCCAATTATGTTTGCCATCAGTGTCCTTTGTTTTCATGAAAATTGTATAAGGGTTATATGAAATTTAGCAATAAGTTAAGTGCTTTTTAAATGAAATTCAACAGTGTTTAAGAAATGTGTAAATTCATTTAACCATCAGCTGACTATTTAGTTTAAAAAAGTATTTGACTTTTTAGAATTTATATTTTACATAGGATGGTTTGCTTAGCTATCATTACTTGAATTAAAACTTTCTCCAAGTTCTCTTGCCATCATGTTTGATGCTACATGATTTCTTTAAGTGGAGGATGTTGAGATTAAATTTTAGAGCAAGGAACTAAATGTTACTTGCAATATTCCCAACTAGTCAAAAACTCTAAAGCATATACTTTGTTTCATGCTTCATGTAAAAACAAAACAAAACACCATTGGTGGATCAGGAAGGTGTTATTTAATTTTCAAATGTTTGTGAAGTTTCTGTGGTTTCTTTTGCCATTGATTTGCAATTTCATTGCACTATGGTCAGATAATATGCATGCAATAATTTCAATTCCTTTGCATTTACTTAAGCATGTTGCATGGGTGAGTACATGGTCTATTGTAGAGAATGTCCCATGTGCAATTGTGAAAACCGGGCATTCTGAAGTTGTTTGGTGGAACATTCTGCAAACATCTCCTTAGTCCATGTGCTTATAAATTTGATTCAGTTCTGATATTTCTTTGCTGGGTTTTTGTCTAGTTGATCTATCTCTTTGTGACAATGGGGCATTAAGTTACCCTGTTACAATTTTGTGATTGTTTATTTGATTTTTCATGTCTAACAGTTGTCTTCTGTAGTTGAGTGCTCCCATATTTGGTGTCTTGTTCCTAATGCCAATGCTGATTGAATGACTATGTATTTGAGCATTTCCCTTTCTATATTATATGCATTTTGTTTATCCATTTAATAATACCAACCTGCTTCACTTAAGCATTGTTGGAATTAATGAAAAAATTCTTAGTAAGCATTTGAACATGAGAAAAAGTTAATAATGAGAGAAACTGATGTTTTAAATTCTAATCTATTTTCTACGTATTTTAGAAAACACAATGTACTTACAAAAAATGAAAGAAAAATTCATGTGACAAAAAGAATTGCCCTGTAAACACCAAATATTTATGCATTTATGTCATTGCATTTTCTTTTAGGGTCACAATAATAAAGGGCAATAAAACAAAGTACAGGAGTCTTAACACAGTTTTTTTTTCCTTCTGGCTTGTACATAGATCAGTTGGAAAAGAAGATTTTGTCCTGACATTTATGTACAAGGACTATGACTGACTTTAAATGGACTAATATACTATCTAGAATGCTGGATAATTTGACCAGCTGATGTAAAGTAGCCAAACTGATGTCTTTATATGTGACAAATTAAGTAGAAATTGATTTGATTCAGGCAGTGTTCTGTGCAGAATATTGCTTCATAGAATTGCTAGCTTCAGAGTTTTTAAATGCCACTTTTGTTCTTTTGGCTTACATTCATTTGCTTAATAGTCCCTGAAGCCTTCCTTTCTTCCCCTGTCATCCTATCCTTCCTTTATCCCTCCTTCTTTCCCTCTTTGATTTCTTCCTTCCTTCCTTTCTGTCTCCTTTCCTTCACTTTCTCCTTCCTTCCTTCCTTCCTTCTGATTTTCCCTCTTTCCTTTGCTCCTTCCTTCCCCTCCTTTCTTTTTTATTGTTCTTTCTTTTGTTTTCTTTGTCTCCCTTCTTCCTTCTTTCCTTCCTTCTCCACTCACTCACATTTTTCTTTCTTCCTCCCTTCTTTTCTTTCTTTTCCTTTCTCTTTCCTTCTTTCTGCCTTGCTATTTTTCTGTTAGTAATTTATAAGCAGGGCAAAAGTTTTTAGAAGAAGAACTAAATAATAATTATAAAACCAATGCTGCAAAAACAAACTGAACAAATATATAATAACATTTAAAATGAAATATGGGCTCAATGACAAATTATATTTTGTAGAATTAACAGTGACATAACTTTTATATTTTATCTATATGACTTACATTCTCACCCTGTGGTAAGTATTTTATTCTTTTAATACATTTTTAACAAAAAAATGTACATTAAATGTCTGAAATGGAAAAGTTAGCTGGGAGTGGTGGCACAAATCTTTAATTGCAGCACTATGGAGGCTGAGGCAGGAGTATCATTGTGAGTTCAAGACCAGCCTGGGCTACATAGTGAGTTCAAGGCCAGCGTGAACTGCATAGTGAGACCCTGTCTCCAAAAATAGGGCCGGGGATTTAGCTCAGTGTTGTAAGTAAGCACCTGCCTGGCAGGCACGAGGTTGTGAGTTTGATCCCCGGTACAAAAAAAAAAAAAAAAAAAAAAAAAAAAAAAAAAAAAAAAAAAAAGGAAAAGCTATGTCATCAGGAAAGAGGATAGAAATATTGACGAACAGCAAAGAAGATCTTTTATCAATAATAAAGTGATCTTTGGTCTTTGGCAATTGGAGAGATTAATTATGAGTGAGAAAAAAAGTCGGAAGTTTATTTTTGTACATTTTATCTAACATAACCCCTAACAATACTTTTATATAGAAAAATGAAAGATTAATCTCTACGTGAATACTTTGTATTAAACTAAATCATATAAATCACATTTCTAACATGACAAAAATGCTTTCTTAAAGAAATGCTTTCTTATTCTTTTTCTTCTGCTCACTCCGCCACACCCATCATGATAATTATGTTCCTTAAATTTAAATATAATTTTATTTCTTTTTGGAAGAAATAAATTTGCTGATAAATTCATATCATACTAAATGAAAAGTGAACTAAGAATGCTCAGAGAAGTGCTATACTATTCTGCTATTGCAACTGAATAAGACTATGAAGAAAGAGATGAATGTAGTGGTAGAACATAAATCAACAGTCAGCATTCATTAATAGTCTTTTAATTTTTGTCTATGTCTTTTGTTATTGTATTCACTTTGATGAAAGTCACATACCTTAATTTTTTATTTTAAAATGATAAAAGTACAAAAACGATTATACAGAATTTAAAACTAAAATAATAGATTAACACTGTTTAATACATTATGTATTGTTATCTTCAAAGTAGTTGCTCAGATTACAAGGTATAGGAATGAAAAAAATAACCAATCAGTGAAAGCACAAACTGTTATTTTGATGAACTAACAGAGAGTAATAGTATAATTATCTATTTTGTATATATATATATATATATGTATCAATCTTGTATATACATATATAACTTACATATATATTTTGTATATATTCTATACTACTGTATATAAATATATATATATATATATATATATATATATATATATATATACAGTAGTATGGTTACCTATCCTGTATATATATATATATATATATATATATATATATATATACATGCATGTATACATATACATGTTGATAATTTTTCTGTGGGAAATAACATGCAAATTAGCAATTCTTATTTGCTGAAAATATTTAAAATTTTATAAAATGTTAGCCTTAACTGATGATTAAAGAAACTTTTTTGAAAACAAAGCAAAATAAACCTCCTCGGCAATTTGGAAATGTGCTTTAGTTCTCATATGGTTAGAAAAATGCTCTCACTTTACTATGGCTGTCCACATTAAAGAACCATTGGAAAATCTTCACAAATTTTGTGACTTCAGGTTATCATAATATTGACAGTGCCATGTTGTATTTGACTATTTTTATTAGTAGACATTTACCAGATATTTAACTTAAAATGACTTGATGTTCAACAAAAGAGGAATAGAGAGGGGATGGAGAAGAAAAGAAGGGTATAGAAAGGGAATAAAAATTGATTAAGATATATTATGCATGTGTACCAGCTCTCCATAAGGAATAGGATCATATTCCTTACAACAAAATAAATATTGAAAGAAAAGAAGGAATATATGAAGCATCTCAAAAATGACTTAAGTATTTCAGTATAAAATTACCACAATTTTAATTGAGATAGACCTATTCCCTGAAACATCTAGTACTCTCTCTTCATTGGTTAAAAAAATGGAAATAAATAATAATAATCTTTAGGGTCCCTATCCTACAATCTTTAGCCAGAAATTGATAATAGGCTTTATAGTAACAGATCAAGTACTAGTCTCTGATTTTTCAATCTTTGTGTATACATACCAGCATTAGAACAAAAGACATATGCTAAGCAGCACAAAATGAAATGAACAAAAGAATTAAATCTGTGAAATATGAAACTAATGCTATCAACCTACAGTGTTATAAAAATAATGGTACTAGTTTGGAGCAGAGTGTGGCTGGAGACTCTGCCTATTGTTTTCAGGTCCTGCTCACGTTTTGCTCATTCAGCCTTCCATGGTTCACCAGAATTCACGTCTTGGTGTTTTTGGAGACTGAAATTTATCGAAGTGTAGTTGTTTCTCCAATTGTGGGTTCCTTCAAATCAGTTACAGTTTTATCTGGCTATGTGCTGGAGGCTTCTGAGGGCCTGATATTTTTTACTGGTTTAACAGCAACCACAGTCTACATGCTTCTCCAGCAGGAAGCTTATCAAAAGTATGGAAAAGTATGGAAAACCACTATTACACAAAAATCCAGTGAAATTTGAGCATTTGCTTTGAAAATATTTCTAAAGACATGTTTAAAAACCTTACTAAACTGAAAATTATTTTCTTGGAATCAAAACAAACTGAAGTGTATGATTCTATGTCTAAATAATTTAAAAATTGAATCAAAGTTTCATGTGTTTGTCTTCAAAAATATACTTCTGCAATATCAATTTCATAAATATTAGTTCAGTTGTGATGTAAATGTAAAATAATGTAAGCAAATGCAAAGAGAATTGAACTTACATTTTATTATGACTAAACACCACTAATGTGTTGCTGGCATTTAAACAATGAATGAAAATGTATAGATAATCCCAGAAAGTATTACATATTATTCCACAAAATGTATTTTGCTTGCTTTTTTTCAGTAATAAAATCTTCTTAGAGAATCTGCAATTTTTGTTCTATTGATAATAATTATCTAAAGGATTAGACAGAAAATACAGATATATTCCAGATAAACAGATTTAGAATCTATTTTATCAAAATTACAAATTAAAGTAAGTGTAGGAATTAAAAATTATTTTGTTTCCAAAAGTAAATTTTCCCTTAGTTAATATTTATATATGCAAAATGTAATTTAAAAATTTTAAGTGCCTAATTTTACAAATAAATATAAAAGTTTAATTTTATTAAATTTTATGGGATATATTTATAAAAATAGAACTGTTCACAGTTCTAACATTCCTCTAGTCTTACAAACTGGTCTTACATTTCATATATATTAAATTGACAACAATATACATAGAAATTCAAGAGTAATAAGAAATGTTTAACCATTCAAAATATTTCTGAGCTGCAATATGTGAGATGTGCTAAATTGTTTAGTGTTCTGGAACCATGAATTGGAAAGTGAATAGATACAAGAAAGTGACCACTCAGCACCACTGGGAAACAGTATTTTGTCATGTAAGAATCTCTTGCATTGCTGTTATCTGAGGAAAGGATTTGACAAGTTAATTAATTTAAATTTCTTACCTAAGCACATCTGCAAATCAAATTCTGCCTGACCTCTAAAATGCTGTACATTTCTAAATTGGGAAGGGATATAAACCACAACCCTTCACTATATTCAAATATGGTCATCTTTTGTTTGGGAGACATAGGTCAGAAGACATGCAACTGTATTCTTCAGGCCTGTAAAGTATTAGTGACAGGAGTAGGCTTGATGAGTCACAGATCATTCTGTGCTCTAGAGCTAGCAGATTAACTCCGGGCAGTCAGGGCATCTTTAGTCTTCAAGATATTTATTTTCCTTGAGTTTGCACCATGAGCTCCTTATAGAACACAGGATGACAGATGGATTCCTTGCCAGGATCGATAGTGGTATTATGTCTATATAAAATTTCATAATAATTGGAATATCTTTCTGAAGCAAATGCAGAATACTGTATTCAAGTGGTACATGAATGACTACAGATATATATGAAGATGTATGTGCATACAGAAACACGTATGTAAACTATAATATGAAAAGTATTTCTTTTTATAGAACTATTGTTTTAAGAGAAACAAAATTAGAAATTTGGAAAGTTAGAAAGTGTTGAGTATCTTACTTAGAAACTAAGTAAAGGAGAGGAAATGCAGCAAGGGAAGAAAATAATTCTCATTAAAATATGTATGGTAGCAAAAAAGATGCAGAGAATTTGAATAGTGATTTTGGAAAAAATATAATCAGTTCTTCTAAATTTGTACTTGGTTGCTGTTTTGAGAATATATGTATCTAGATAGATGATAAATAGAATGTGAGGGAAGATATATATGTATATATATTATATATTACATTGAATAGAAATTATATGTATCTATATCATATGTTATATAGCATTACATATACTATATAATGCATAATATATATTATATATTATAATATATAGAAATTATATACACTTCTCTCTATATAATTTCTTAAGTGCTACTTGAGAAGTAGCTGTGATTAGGAAGATTAGAAACAAGATACTCAAAAGAATTTCTCTTTGGAGTTTAATAGGATTATAATCGTCAGTATCTAATCTTGGGTGTTTATCATATTTTCATGCCAAGAGTATATGCAAAGGGGAAACACCCAATAATGCCCACAAACTCTCTACTCAGCAGAACTATGAGAGTCTTCTTTTACTAATAGTTCTGATAAAAGCAGACAGAGGGTGGCATCTTTGTGGAGTTTTTCCTGTGCATTATGTTTCAGACGATACATTCGATATACAAATCCTGTGAAGAAGCCTAAAGTCTCTGGGTTCTGTAAAAGAATTTGTAGGTGCAAGGAAGAAAAAGTTAAAGAGCAATTTTCAAAATCTACTTCTGGAGCTCTGAAGGGGAAAGGAAGCATGAAAAAGGAGTTAAAAAACAAAATGTCAGGGGTGGCTGTTACAAATGAGTTAATGAATTTAACTTAGAGTTAACCTTTTTAAAAATTCTCAACCCAATCTCCATTGTTTACTTCAAGTTTTATTAAATTTGAAAGCTTTCCAACATCTTTGGGGTATGGTTTTTTTGCCAATATTTGCACGCTCATGAAACATCACAAAAAATAACAGTTTAATGTTATATTGGGAAGGCTAAGCATTCAAATACGTGAGCAGGGATTAGCTGCCTTCTGATTACAAAGAGGGCTCTTACAGCTCAATCCCCAGGAGCTATTTGCTCCAGTGATTTTAATGCCCCTTAATGGCTCAAGTCTGCACAGAACACATATGCATGCATTTATATTTGTATTGATACATATTTCATGTATCAATTTCTATCCCCTAGTTGGAATTTGTTCTGTGAATTACCATAATATTCTTTTGTTTAAAATGTAATTATCTAATTATGTGTTCTGGGAGATGACATAGCTAGACTCGTAGAGAACCAATTCATAAGCATTTAATTCTTGTTTTTAATAAGAGACTATGAAAAAAAATCTTTCTCCCTCTGGAGGCAAGACACAGTATTCACACTTAAGTGGTATTTTCAGAATTGGAATTTTCTTTGCCAGCTCTTTAGGGCATCACATTAAGCGTTTCTAGCACTACAGGTCAGTTTTGTGCTTCAATATGACCTTTGACGAAACCCTATTAGTAAATCACAGACTAGGAAGTCATGTAATGTGAACCTAAAGTAACTATGCAACATCACATAGTGCTATCATGACACAGTCTTAATTTTGTAAGAATTATAAAACTCCTGCTAAGTATACTTGCTTTCAGGCTCACTCAATTAATAATTTCACATGCCAGCAATGATTCTTCTAAATAATTTTTCTGAATCAAAGGGTAGAGTGGAAGTTTAGAGTGATTGGCCAGTTATCATAAAAAAGGCAAAAGAGTACCTTGATGGAAACATATCAGGTCCTCCTATGTACACACTCTTCTAAAATTTTGAAATGCACAATCCCTACTACTTAAGTAACTGCATATTATATGCTTCATTTCAAAATGAAAGTTTAGTTAAAACTATGTTTTGGCACTCTTGTAGATAAAAATAAAATCTATTTAAAGTTGGTCTATCCAATACTAAATGTCACGTTTTACTAGTTGGCATGCATTTATTAGTTCATTTCCCTGTACAGTAAACAACTCATAATTTATCGGTTAATTTGATTGACAGCAGCCTTAGGCATTTCTTAGCACCCGTGTACTGTATTGTATAGAGTCAAACTTTCATGGTAATTGGCTTCAACAACAATAATAGTAATAAGAATAATATTTCTAGAATTAATTTAAAGGAGTAAAAAAGTCAAATATGGGGACAATAAATTATGGGAATTTCTCATTTGAGTAAGTAACAGGTTTAATAGCTTTCTCTCTAACTACTGAGATCATTCAATTGAACATCTGCTTTCCAGCTGTGCATACTGATATATTACCAGGTTTGTATTCCCTTCAACTCTAAGTGTATCCATAAGTTTTTAGGAGTTTCACTACTTGACTTTCTGACAATGCCTTGATTATGAAAGATATAAAAATGTCAAAAATTATGTAGGCCATATTATGTGCAGGATATTATTTTTCAATTGACTCCAAAGACATACACCCATGAACAATTAAACCATTCTCCAATCACACCTTGTTCCAGCTGGGATCAGAGAATTAAAAGGAAATAAGCCCTCATAATTTACTTATTGCTGGAGTTCCTATCATTTCCTGACTATTAATGGGTTTTTATTAAATTATTATATCAATGAAAAAGGTACATTGCAAGTTGCTTGAACTTCTGAGGTTGACTGTCTAGTACTAAATTCAATTTATTACTTCTTTTATAGCAATTCTAATAGTGAGAATCTACTTCCAGAAAAATCCTATCAGATGGAGACTAGGTTATCTTAAGCTTGATAAATTCTGAGTCAAATCTTAGGAGTTTAGATCCATAGTACCATACTGACACAATCGATAGTTAAAAAATAAATTTGGACATGTTAATTAAAATGGATGCAACCCAAAATCTTGTCTAATAAAGAAATATGGAAAGTTTTCACCCATTTCAACAAAAATCCCAAATAAGATGTTATTGTTTTCCAATCTGCCTCTATTGTTACAGTCACCATAGCAACTAAATAGCTCAGAGTTGCAACCTAAACAAGGGACCATATAAGATGATCTTATGAGCCAACTGCATTATCAGTGTTCATAAGATGGCAATTCAAAAACACTCAAGTCAAACTCACAAAGGAAAAGGCTTTATTCTTTCTTTCCCTGACCAAAAGTACAGTTAATAAAAGTATTTCACCACGTTTTAGACTTTATGGATTAAACAGCTTAGGAAGTCAGATGATGTAACCTGGAGGGACCATGTACTCATTATAGTCCCAGGACTCACTTCACAATGGCAATCTGCTGTTTTGCACAATAATACACAACTGAAGATGAGATATATTGATTGATTGGTTTAATTTTATTAAATGACACTAAAGAAACATGGTTTGCTTTTTTTTTCCTTAACAACATATGTAATTAGGAGAGTACCATATATGAGAGTATAAAGTAGGACAGATTTGGATGGCTCAGGAAAATGAGTTCTATAAATAATAGACTGAGCCACCATAGCTTCTCAGATTTATTAAGAGACACTATAATCTGTGAGAGATTTACAAAATTTTCCACTTAACTATAATTCATGGAGCAGTAAGATTCTTCGTCCTTGTACGTGTTAGATACATATCTGATTAGAACAGTCAATAATAGTAATAATGAAATTAATAATAGGTAGTGGTTCTTGCATATAGTTTTTATATTATGCTACTTTATTTGTATTACATATTTTTAACTCACTGTACACATTTCCCCTTGCTGCAGATGAGCAAGTCAAACAATAAGTAACTTGCCAAGGTTAGGCACCAGCAGCACACAGCTTTGAGGCAAAGCAGCCTGACTATAAACCCTACTCTCAACCAGCAAGGGTTATTTAAATACTTTCATGCTATCTGCAGCAATTTCAATTGTTTGATTAATGATACAAAATTGACAGATATTTCTTCATCTCCTTCTATCAATATGTATTGAGCATTCCACCTTTTCTATTTTGATTGAGGTTTCTCCATGTCAAAAAATTTGTTATTTAAGCTCTATGCTTTTATATAGTTCCTGACAAAATTAATATTGGTCACTTTTCATAAACTTACATTTTTGAAGTGGTAGGCTTTGAAATCCTGAAGTTTGTATTGCCCACACTATACCTTCAATACTTGCCATATGCAATCTAAAATCATGCCCTATAGCTCTATCAGAAAGCCACAGTTTCTCTGTCTCCCTGCTTCTCAGGAAAAAAAAAACATCAAATGATGAAGAGGAAATGTCTAGGAGAAATATTTCTAAGCATCCTGGTGGCTTGCTCAGGAAATCACTTGAAGCCACTGCACTCATCAGTAATAAAAGGAGTGGATTTTCATGGTAAGTTTTAGCATAAATGAAAGAGAAGCAATCAGGCTAACAGTAGCTCTACTCCATCTTTGCACACTGCATGACAAGACGAAAACTGTATCAGAGAGCTAAGGATGCAGTGGGTGGGAGCGGAGAGAGGAGAGGGTATGTCCAACAGCAGTCAAGAAGTCCTTCTTTGAGGTTGACTGGGGACAAGAAGGGTCGAAACTACTACAGACTCTGTAGAAACCAAGAGACCCTAGATATGGTGGGAAATTGGAGAGTTAAAATTGAGCATTCTAGGTATCACTATAGTTATATAATCATGAAAATATTTGTGAAAGTTGAATTGCTTTTCTTCAGAATTACACAAAATTCTGAACAGATTCCAAAAGCTTAATAGCCAAATTGTTTTTCTCCCTTGACCATCAATCAAGATGCATTTTATAAATAACAAAATAGGTGAAAAACTTATCTGCATTTTTGCCTAATAGGATTAACTTTCTCACTGACATAAAATTACAGAGACATGTGTTAGCTATTCTTCCTAATGTAATGGTAACTTTAAGACATACAATGCTTATCCTAGGGAGAAAGGATAAGCTATTGCCAGGATCAACAACAGACCCTTAGATGCAGATGGATGGTGAGAAGTTAGATTTAGTTAAATCCTGAAGGTTTTGCAACTTAAATAGGAAATGAAGTATGAAGAGTCCATGTAATTACAATGTGCATAAAAGCATGACAATTTCTGTGCCACAAATGCAAGTTCAGGGAGCACAGAGAACTGATATTTTAGTTAGGATGGAGGCAAGGATGATCAGGAATGAGCTCTTATGAACGTGACATTTCAAATGAGTTTTGAAAAGTGAAAAACAGTTTTCCTTCCACAGGCTGAATAGAAAAGATAAATGGTCCACACCAAATACCCATGAAGATACTATTGGTGTTAGTAAGAGTTAAGCTGGGCTGAATATAAAAGTTCATGAATCAGAAAAGTGGAATGTGTGGAGGTTGGCAGGCATCAGACCAGGAGCAGACTTGGCTGTGCTTTAGAGTTTGAATGTTATCCTAAAGGCAGTGGTGAGCCACAAAAGGGTTGTAAGCTATAAAAAAGCAGCATTTTAGGTTTTTCAGAGATTTGAATTTTTAATTTATCTTTGAATAGTAGAATATAGAAACTACCAGAGGCAAGTGAACCTAGTAGATTAACGACAATGGCTCAAGTGAGAAGTGATGCACCTGACATAAATGAAAAACTATGGGAGTCAAAAGGAAGGGATGTGGTTAAGAAAGATGAAGAGTTAGAACTGATTGGACCTAATTACCACAAGGTAGAGAGAAAGGAAAAAAAAGAAGAAGAAATAGCTGGGGGGGAGCAGCAGTGTGAAGACTTATTTGTCCTAGGATACGTGGTGTTTCCAGATCCTTGTGTAGTGAAGTCCTAATCTGTAGCACACAATCTCTAAAGGTGGAAAAATCTTGCTGTGCACAAATTAATTGATGACATCAAAGACTGTTTCATTTTAAGGAAAGCTAGTGTGATTACACAGGAGGAGATGTAGCTTTTTTGAGATGAGGAAGGAAAGTAAACATGGTGGTGTTCTGATGTGCTACCTTTCTTTACTTTATCCTTTAAATCAAAAAGAAGAAATACAAAAGATTGAGCCTATGATAAGGTAGAATTAGAAATTCATACCTTGTCAAGAGCCCTGGTTTTAGAGCTGGGTGTGGTGCCACAGGCCTATAATTCTGGCACTGAGGAAGCTGAAACATGAGGAATGTTGCAAATTCAAAAACCACCTGGGCTACAAAGTGAGCGTGAGGCCAGCCTGAACTACATAGCAAGACCCTATTTCAAAAAGACAAAAAGCAAACAAACAAACAGTCATAGTTTTGCAGTTGTTCAAGAAGATATATTATATTTTAAATATCTTTCTGTCAGCTGCATTTTACATGGTATGGTATTGTCTAATAGAATTATGGCTCTAAAACAGAGTGAAAAAAGAAATGTGATCTGTAAGATAATATTCTCTAAGGCTTGTGAACTAGACTCTGTTTAAATTGACATTAACATAGCATTTCTATGTTGTAATTATTCACATGACAAGTATTTACTGCACATCTACAACGTGTGAGGGACCATTGAGGATATAGTGCTGAATGAAACAGTAAAAATATCTGCCTCATGAAGGCTGCATCTCAGAGCAAAGAGAAATGATAAATAAGATGAACAAGTAAAATCATAGTATGAGTGTAGTCAGTCTGGTCAAGGGATAGTGAGCAAAGTTGAGCAAGTAAAAGAGAAAATGAAAAGAAGAAAATTATGTCTTCCTGGATTTTCCTAATGTGAGTGAGTAGCTCATAAATGAAAAATTCCCTCAAACATTTTAATATCCCTAAGCCATTCAATAATTCCTTTACTTTAAAACAACACAGATTTATGATTTGCAGTTCAATTACTTGCTACCACCTCTTGGTACAGTTTCAGCCAATCAAAAAACTGTTGCAACCCTTTGGTCTTCTTGAACTGAAGCATTTAATGTAGAATTTCTGTTTAATGAACCTATATTGATAAAATTGACTCTCTATAACAGATAGAAAATCTAAATAGTTCTTTTTGAGTATATGGAAGTCCCTCAAGGAACACACATGTTACTTCATCTTTAGGGCTTACTGCAACTTATTGTATTTGTAGATCCACAAGCAAAGAGGAAAGTACTGGTGAGTCTTGAGGAGACATGGCCTTGTCTTATATGGCAATTGCCTCAGAAGAGCTGACTAGTTTCCTCGCTTAATTTTCTATGAAAGGGCTTGCAGGCCACTCAACAATGTGTGGACAACAATGCCTATCACCTTGAGGATGGCAACAACAACAAAATAATCAGAAATTAAGATGTAAGTTTTCCCAGCTTCGTACTTCGGCAGGTCAATATTCAGAGTCTCTTTCGTTTTCAGTGAACGTGACAAAGTGTAATTTCTGTCTGATGGTGGGTTTGAGGACCAGGGAAACCACTATTGTAAATTCCAGTCCGAAATCTGGCAAGTTCAATAACAAAGAATAGTCAATGTTTCAATCAAAATCTAAAGATCAGAACAGACCAATGCTCCAGCTCAAGGCAATGAGGCAGAAAGAGTTCCCTCCTACTCCTTTTGGCTGTGTTCAAATTGCAGTTGATTTAATGAGATACGCCCCCATTAGAGAGGGAATCTGCTTTACTTAGTTTATGGATTCAACTGTTAATCTCATGCAGAACCCATCTCATGCATCCAAAACAGTGTTGGCCAAATGATACTCTATCCTGCATTCTGGTCTGGTTAATTGATACATAAAATTAACAGTTTATACTCGGATTTATTTTAGCTTGTCTTTAAAACTGGTGTGGCAATGCGTCAAACCTAATTTACCAGTTCTTAAAGTAGAGATGGAGATTATTGAAGAGCTAATATGGAATTTGAGCTAAACATTGCCTTAAATAAATTGGAGAGTAGCTTTTATACCTTTTGTATATTCTGTCCTACAACCGTGACTCCAGAGCAGCACAGAATGAGGGAAATATGAGACAAGACTCATGATACAAGTTTTTTCCTGTGGGAGGCAATGAAAAATAAATTGTGTAACGTATTACCTAGGAGAAATGGTCATCTCTTTCTATGTTTGGTACTGAATGTAAAGGAGAAATACAGCTAAAAATGCTTTAATTTTAACACAAGATGAATATGTGTGCATGAATCTACATATCAGTTCTTGAAAATAAAGTACAATAATATTTTAGATGCTGACCTTGAAGTTACATTTACTGACTTACTGGCAACAACCTCTGTTTGATAATCTACCAACAGATGGTCAGTGTTGCTTGGTATGCTTTACAGTCCCTTGCCTATTTGTGCATCATTTGACAGGATGTTTCTGAGGCAGCAAAATATAACTGAAGATGTGACTCACCGTTTTCAGCAATCGCTTTTGACTTTTTCTTGAATCATTGAATTCAGATTGATGTAGGACCCTAACCGTATTCAAACTGATTATCAAGCAATAAGGATATTACAACTCAGTACAGTTTCTAGATCTATTGTCTTCCAGGACTCTGTCATGTTTTACTAGTAAATTTTAATACACACTTAGAGGTTTGACTCAAATTTTTTTGAAGTTTAGCCACCTTTTAAATTGATCCATATAATTTAATAGCATTTTACTGTTAGAACACCATATTCCTGCTTATATAAAATAATCCACTTTATCATTATAGGTAGATAAGTGGTGACACATAGACTTTTGTCACATTTTTCATGGTAGCAAATTATCCCTCTCCTAACTGGAGTAGTTCCATGGTAGTACACCAAAATAATGGAGGAATACAAAGCCAAAAACAGTTTGCAATTAGTATTCTATAATGAAGCTTTTGGCAGAATTCAGTGTATATATAATTTTAGAACCTTTTTAGAAATGCCACAAAAATAATTCACCAACATGGATTACAAGCATTGGAATTTCATATCATTTGTCCTGTGAATTTTATTAAATTTTACTCCAAGGAAATATCAGAAATTTAAATCAAATTTTATGTGCAAAGACGATAATGACAACATTCAACATAAAGTCAGAAATGAAAAGTCATTTTAATTATGCAAAATTTAAATGAATTGTGACCTATTGAGATGATAAATATTTAAGCCATTTACAGTGTTTCCAAAACATCAATACATGGAATAGTATCAACTATGTGTATATTTGTACAGACACATAATAAAATGTCAACCATGTACATGTAATGGTAAGATTGCTTTTTTTGTTGTTGTTGAATTTTTATCAGTTTTTTACATTGATCAAGGTCATGTAATGAGAAAAAAAATCCAAAATGGTTTCAAATAATAAAGCATAAAAAATATTTGTACCATTAGTAGAGAATTTTAAATTTCATTGATAACTAGATTTACATACCTGGGAAGATCTTGTGAAGTTTATTAATTTATGAACAAGTTCTATTATAATATTCTAATAATCTATAAAGGTACCTACACTTATGAATATTTTAGGAATTTGAAAACTGAAAGTGTAAACATTCTCTTTTCAAATTCATATAACAATTAATCAGTACTCGCAGTCACTTAATAATAGAACTATTTTAAAATCTTCTGAATTAAAATGGTACCTGTTCCAGAATAATAAACAACATTAAATCAATAAAACAACACACAGAAGAAATTACTATTCCCCATGAAATATCACAAATGACAACAAAAGCAGACATGATGACAATTTATATGAAAGTTTACAGTTATAAAATATTTACAAAATGATTACAGTTGAATTTACTTGAGAATTTCACTCCATGTGAAATACTAATATGGACTGAGATGTGTTTATTAACATTATGTGTCTTTATTTAGCAGATCAAGCAATCTTACTTTGGCATAAAGTGTGGAAGCCCTTCATTTTGTCTCTTAGTTTTTTACTAAGCTGCCACTGGGTCCATGTCAGGTGATCATATCAGTGAAGTTCTGGGTGAAACCTAAAGGCTTAAGTAGCAGTAGAAAGGAATGAAGCTTTGATCTTGATAAACCTTACGTCTTTGTTTGTCATGAAATTTGTAAAAAGAAGAAGACAGAATGTAACTAAAGTTTCAGGTTTGCCTCTATTTTGTTACATATGCCTGATACTATATCTTACCAGTTAAAAAGAAGAAATTAGATTCATGAAAGTTTTCCAAACTAAAGCAAACTATGCTAGACTTAAAAGTTTGGGTAAATATAAAAATAATTTTCAAGATGAAGGCTGTTTTGTAACCTAGTACAATTTAAACTAAAGTCTCAATTTGAATTATATTGTGCCAGTAATACCTCAGTTCATGAATGCTTCTGTTCGTGAACAATTAAATTAGTGAACAGAAGCATTAGGCAAAATTTTGATTCTATGAGTGCAGTGTTGGGTGACAAACATGACTGTGGCTATCAGCCCCAGTGAAGTTGCAGCAAAGATGCTTTACAGTGGGTGGTGAAGGTGCTGATGGCTGTAGCAAAGATCTATTGACTGAGGAAAAGAGGTAGCTATCTCTTGGGCAGCTGTCATATATGGAAAGAGTTGGAGGCTTTATAGACAAGCTGAAGGAAAGAGGTACAGTAAGATCCCTGGTCAAAATAGATGAATTGGTGATGGGAATCTTGTGTGTGTGTGTGTGTGTGTGTGTGTGTGTGTGTCCATGCACTGATGCAGTTCCTACTGAAAAATGAACTATACTAAGTTCAATGTTTAATATCTCAGAAAAACTGGTTGTTATTAAAAACAATATTGACTCTACTCCTAAAAAAAATAGATTCAGACTGAGAAAATTGGATTTACTTTAACAGTCTCTGTCACTAGAAGCTAGAATATGAATTATCATTATAGAATATAGGAAATATGCAATTAGTTCAAAGTCTGTGTAAAATATTTTAAAAGATGTATTGTTATAAACAAGATAGCAAATCCTTCTGAAAAATTAGAATTATGGGTCATGAATCTTAATATCTGTGTTCATATGAGAAACATAATAGAAAAGCTGAGTTTGACATAGTTCCTACAAAGCTTTTATTTCCTCATGAGCAAAATCATTGTATAATAATATCTGCCCAATTTACCTCATAACTATAAGGTGTAAATGAGAGAATACATATGATAGTGATGGAAACCTCTAATAATATATTTTCCAGATGTAAATAAGATGATAATGATTCAGATTATAATTTACTTGTCAGAGATGAAATTGAAAAGGACATTCATAAGATAATAAAAGAAGTTACAGAATCATATATTAATTAGTGGAATGATGATGGTAAAGAATAAAACTATTTTTCAGTGTCACTGTCATTGATTAAAACCATATATCTTTTAACTTCTTTTCAAGTCTCCAATTTAATGTAATGCCATTTTGTAATGATTACTATAAAATAGATGTATTTTTCCAAGAGTGATGAGGCTTTCAGTACTAATGTAGAAATCGTTCTGGATTTGGGGTGAAGGAACAAAGAGTTATGATCTAGGAAATGTATCTGGATTTCTGAGAGCAGATTTTGAGATCAGCATTTGAGTGCAGGGAGGGTTCAGGAAGTAGTGACAAGGGTGCAAGGGTTGCAGGAGAGGGAGGGTTGAAAAAAAAATTTAACTTCTAACTGGGGCTTGATATACCTGGGAACACTCTGAAGACTCTCATGGAGGTTTCTTGGAATTTTTTGTTAGAGGCAGTATTATCCAAGATTCTTATGAGTCTTTTTGATGGTTGTACCTGCACGGCTAAGTCCCTCCTATAAATAGGCTGTGTCATGCTTGAGCTCAACCATTCCCCCTACTGCCAGATAAAGGAACTCAAGAAGAAAAGCGGAGAGGTAAAGGAGCTAGATGTGTCGGCTTACATGAAAACTTTTCACTTTGACCACAGCTTAACTCACAAATTTTTTGAAGATTTATGGAGTGTATTAACAGAAACAATAAAGGACCATGTAAAATCAAATAATGAACTGGGCAGCTATAAACATAGGTGCACATATATCACTGTGGTAGGTTGTTTTTAATTCTTTTGGGAAGATACCCAGAAGGGGAATAGCTGGGTCAAATGGGACCTCTAATCTTAGCTTTTTGAGGAATCTCCACACTGACTTCCACAGTAGTTGCACCAGCTAAATCTTGGAAACAACCTAAATGCCCCTCGACTGAGGAATGGACAAAAAAAGATGTGGTATTTCTACATAATGGAATACTATTCATCTATAAAGAACAATAAACTAGACATTACTCTTAAATGGATCAGTATTGAAAATATGTTTCTCAGTGAAGTAAATAAGCCACACATATGTAACCATCACATTGTTGTGCTTGTGTGATGAACTGAAAGAAAATCTATGCATATAAAAAAATAGTTAAGACAGTTAAATAAAAAGAATTTTGAGTGAAAAGTAGTTTTCACAGGGTCAACTTCAGATTTCATTTTTAACATGAAATATTTATTTTAAAATAATAGGTTAATCATAGCAAAAATGGTACTCATCTTGCTGGTTTCTCTTGATTCACTGAGGCAAAAGTTTTGTGCTAACAATTTTCTGGACAATGTTTCGTGTCTATATCTTATACCCTAAGCAACTGCCATGAATATAACAATATGCTATGTACTGATTATTATTAAAAAATAAAATCAAATAATAATAAATGCTGGTGAGGGTGTAGGGAAAAAGGAACACTTGTACATTGTTAATGAGAATGTAAACTGATAAAGTCACTATGGAAATCAGTATGGAGATTCCTCAAAAAAGTAAAACTAGAAATTTCATTTGACCCAGTTATTCCATTCTAGGTATCTTCCCGAAAGAGTTGAAGACAACATGTTACAGTGATACATGTATATCCATGTTTTTAGCAGCACAACTCATAAGAGCTTAATCTTAGAAGCAATCTATGCATTCATCAACAGAGGAATGAATAAAGGAAATGTGATATTTACACACAACGGAGTACTATTCTGCTATAAAGAAAGATATACTTCAG
Organism: Dasyprocta punctata; assembly: GCA_004363535.1. Classification (NCBI taxonomy): domain Eukaryota; kingdom Metazoa; phylum Chordata; class Mammalia; order Rodentia; family Dasyproctidae; genus Dasyprocta; species Dasyprocta punctata. Next base: position 41,021 of record RJWM01002528.1, on the reverse strand, counting down.
TCATTTGTAGAAAAATGGATGAGTCTTGAGACAGTAATATTAAGTGAAATAGATCAGACACACAAGTTAGATATCACTTGATTTCTCATATTGAGAAACTCCAATCATAAATAAAGGGCAAATAAAAGAAAGATAATAGAAAGTAGTGACATAGATCTTTCTCAAATGTAAAGGGAATCGAGCTAGAGGAGAAGATTGGATAAAATTGTGATTAAAAAGTGTTACATATATGTATCAAACTCACACAAGGAATATAAAAATTACGTACTGCTGACATGTAAAAATGAAAATTAAATAAAAATAGGATGAGTCTGGAAAATAAAATAATGACACACAAAAACGTTTAACTCATCGTTTACCTATTTTTCCCAAATAGTTAATAGTAGGAAAACTAACTTTTAAGTGAAAAAACCAAAACCAAAACCAAAACCAAAAAACACACATGAGTCAAACCTTGTTGATAGCAAATGTAAAACTTGGTAAGTGTGTCCCATATACTTAACTTTTTTAAAAAATAAAGCTGCACAAGATCACTTCACTAACTACTATTATAAAAATATGTGTTATGTAATTTTTATAACAAACTGAATTCTCTCACAGGCACAATGATCACAGAAAATGCAGGGTAATAAATGATAAAAGTATAAACTTTTTGCAATTTTAAGTGGAGACTGTCTGGATGGAAATAAATCTCATCAGTGCAAAGTCTGTAAAGTGTGACACTGTCCTCATTTGCTCATGCTGGGTACTGGAATCCTGATACCAGTCATGGAGAGTTGTTTTTGATTTTGGAGGTTAGAGAGTTTTTACTTGTTTGTGTGAACATTTGTCTTTTTCCTTTAGGGCTTTGTAAAGATGACAAAATGATTTGTTTACAATGAATGAGCACACAATCTCTAATGACAACTATTTTACAACTTCCTATATCTATAAAAATATATTTCCACAGACAACAAACTGTAAAGGATACAGGATAGATTCTGATGCCATTGTCTTCTCTCTCAATAAAGACCAGATAATAATTCTTAACCAAGACAGCTGCAGAGATAAAAGATGCCCTTCAGTGAGTCCCTGATGTTTCCCCCCGGTGTCACCTGTCTTGAAAAGAGCACACCAGCATTAGGATAAGACCTCAAGACTTCAAGTCACATACGAATTGTTGATGTGCTCTGTCTTCTGCTATTCAAACACTGTGTAATTCAAAATGTAGAACCTGCAAATTTCTAAGAGTTTTGAAAAGTTCAACATGCTCACACCTTTTTGAAGATTACTGTGACAGTTTCATTGAGGTATACTTAACATTCCATAAAATACAGCTTCTGAAAATATAAAATTCAATGAATTTTAGTAAATTCATGGAGTTATATGACCTTGGATATAACCCAGTGGTAGAATATGTCCATTTCCCCTGAAAGTTTCCTCAGACCCTTCTGCAATCAAATCCTCCTACCATTCTACTTTTCCAGCTGTGGTCAGTTCCTACTCTGTTCTCTGTCATTATAGATTTGCATTTTCTAGAGTTTATGTAGATGGAATCATGCAATAAGCAGTCATTTTTATCTTTCAAGGCAATTTTGTATTTTGTTTTCAAGTATTTATATCTACAAAAATGTGAAGATATTACACAAGGTACCCTTTCTTTAAAAATGTGACATCTTACATAGCTATAGTACAATGCCAGAATCAGAAATTTCCATGAATGTAATGTTTATATATTTTTCTATGTTATTTAATTATGTTTGATAAATAATATGCTCAATTTATTTAATATATACAGATATTTTCTCTTTAAAATGCTCTATAAATGGAATGATTTTGTATGTATTTTAAAAAATTATGTGCAGTACAGTGTACATCAATTATACCTCCAAAAAGATGTTAAATGGAATTGGATACTGCACCTTCCATTCATATCAGAGTGATCTTGCTTATATCTAAGGTAGCAAACCATCTGAATATAAAATCCCTTTTGTCTCAGCTTCTCTTAAAGCAAGTTTGACATGCATTGTGTTTTGTCCATAGCTCTGCAAAAGTCGTGATGGTAACCCTGCAGGTCAGCTTGCATTGCTGCTCGCTGTAATGCAGCTCTTCAGATCTAGATGGGAGGCAGCTAGGCCCTATGAAGTGTCAAATGGATGAAGAGAATAAAAAAAGGGATTTCTCTGCTGCTGGAGGAAAGGTGGCTGTTATGCTGAAGACCGAATAGCAGATCATTCCATTCCAGTAACCTCTAATAAGAATTATTTGGATTTGTCTATTATGTTTTTTAGTGAGTCTCTTTGTATGGATCTTTTGCAGTTCCTCTAGGAATTACATTACATGTACACAATGTGTCACAAATTTTTCATTCTGTGCCATTTCAAGTGAAATGAGGAAACCTTATTTTCTGTCATGGATTGAATGTTCTCTTTAAAACTCAGGAGTGAGATTTAATTGCCATTACAACAGAATCAGAGCATTAGAGGTAGAACTTTAAAGTGGCCATTATGGAGAGAATGGGCTTCCTGATAATAGTTAAGGGTCAGACTAATTTTTCTGTCTTGCACATCCTTCTTCACCGTGCGATGCCCTCTGCTACGTTATGATGCAACAATAAGGCTCTTGCCAAATGCAGACATCTTGCTTTCCAACTTTCCAGACTGCTGAACTGCAAGAATTAACTCCTTATCCCTTATAAATTATTAGTATAGAGAAGTTTGCTATGGCATTGAAAATAGACTAACATTTCTCTGTTAGTCTCCATTTAAAATGATTTTCTTAAACATTAGCTGTAAATTCATTGGAGAAACATCAAACACCTTCAAAGTATTTGGCTTTTTCCAGTATTCAGTATGTTGTAAGGGAAACAAAAGAAAAACGCAAGAACTACCATAGAATCTTCCCTTAAGTCCTGAAATCAGTAGCCAGCCTTCCTTTAAAACCTATCACAGTCTGCCTGTAGTGTGTGTATGAGTGTGTGTGTGTGGGTGTGTGTGCATGTGTTAGTTTTTATCTACACTTAGTGTGTAAAATAGAAGCAAACACCTCTGCTCCATATTGTCTACTCTATTATTTATTTGTTTTATATATTTTTATTTGATCATTATTTTAGACTGCTATGCAATCATGAAGTTTGGAAGCAAGGAGATAAATGCACTAATACGTTTCAAGGATCCCGTAGAGTCATGCAAAACACAGTTTGGTGCTCCTGTTTGTTATATCCAGGAAGCAGTTTGGTTCAAACTCAAACTTCACTTGTTTCTGACTCTCCTTACTACAGAAGGTTAGTCCTTGCTCAAATATGCCCTTACCGTGCAGCTTTTGCTATTGAGAATTCTGTGCTTTCTTACTACAGAAACCTTCACTCCTTTTGAATAGATTCTTCAAAATACTGTGTGTGATTGCACTGCACTGCTATGATTTTGTCATTTTTCCTCTCTTGGTGTGATCACTTTGGGATTTTTTTCTTTATTCCCAGGTAAAATGTTGTCCTGAACTCTTATTTTAATATTATACTTTATTGTTCTTTTTCTCAGTTACAGCGCTTGGAAGTGTATCATACATACAGCCACCAACCCAGGCAGCCCCCCAGCCTTTCCCTCTTTTTCCCTGAGAATCAACTCCTGCTCAGAGTCTGTCACTGACCAAGAATGCTGGACCGGCTCCCATTTGGAGTTCAGCTACCCTTCCTGCTTCCTGCCTTCCATCATGACTCCCCACTAGAATTGCTCCCAATCCTACTTCTGCTTTTCTCGTCTCATATTTTCATTCATATTAGGAGAGCAGAGATATTAGGAAGCTTTTCATTCGTGAAGAATTTAAACATACTGATCCTGAGTTTTGTAACCATTTGCACTCATGGAGGAAGTCAGCAAGAGAAAAAAAATCCTGTCAAGCCAATTTGAATCCTTTAGTGAATATTTCATTAGAACACTGATAAATACAGAGGTTAATATTATATCTAATGTAATTTTTTCTGGACTTTAAAATTCCTTAATAAGGTTCAAGTGAGTTTACTTTAAAATTTAATGGCAATTGATGTTAATTGTATTAAAAATATAAATCTGATATTTTTGAAAAGTAAACTTTTAAAGGAGCTATTGAAGATGAATCAATGTATAAGCCTTAGACAATCCAGTTAATAATATGACTGATTATTTGTTTATTAAATTGAAATGCTGATGTTAGTAAACTATAGCTTTTGTAAAAATAATGACATACCAGTCAGGGATAAGCAGCAGCAACTGCATATTCGAGCAATGATATTTCAAGGCAGCAGCTGCTTCTCTTTACCACTCCAGTAGTAATACACTAATATTTGACTATCTTAAGTAGACTAGTGTTAAGTTTGCTGGAAAATTCTTGTTAATTCCAATCTTTCATTCTTTATTCAAATAGTTATATCAAATAAATTCTGACTGTTTTGTTAACATAACTTGTCCAAGAATATTTAAGTCTTTATTTGGAATCTCATGAAACATATACAGGGATACCTTGGTTCTAAGATTCTGGAAAAGATGGCACATTCTTGTTTGTGTGGGAAAGATGGCCAGGGTCCTATTCGTCACCTGGTGTAGAGTTCACAAACAAAAGAAAAATTTTGCCAAATGCTTCTGTTTGTGAACCAAATTGTTCACAAAGAAAAGCATTTGTGAACCAATGTACCGCTTATTCTATTAGTACATGCAATTAATTATATTAAGAACAAATGCTTGTTGCCTATAAATAACTATTTTGAACAAAATCTGGTATGGTGATATGTTAATGAGATATGTATCCTGTCATGCAATGTTAGTGTTACAAAAAGTTTATACTGGTTGATTCAGCTGAAGATATTTTTTTTTTAAATCACAAAATAGAAGTTTTAGAAAACTTTGACTTTAGCTCTTTGTTTTATATTTAATTTTTTGTATATGATTCTAGAGTTCTTCAGTGATAGAACTGTAATTTTCTTATTTGACATGCACCATCTCATGTGCTGCTTCAAGTAATTACACAGTAGAGCCCCTGAAGTCCCTTGACCCCTTATTAGAATGTACGTTCTCATCCACCCATCCGTCACCAAGTGCTCACTACCTGTGGAGTCTCGATGACATAGCTCAGTTCTGCATGTCAAGTAGTCACTTTAGTCCAATTAAATTCTCATTGCATGACACTTTGGACTGCTGATGAAAGCTGGAAGGAGTGGTATTTCCATTAAGGGGTTTAATGGTATGGCTTTGTGACACAAAGTAAAGATAAGCAATCCAAAATTGTGCTGCATAGCTATTTTCTCTCTTAGAAAATAATCATTTGACACTGCAATATTTTCCTGTCTCAAACACCATAATAAATAGGAATTTGACCACAGTGGTTAATATAGTAGCTCTTTGGACTGAGATCCTGAAGCTTTATTATTGACTTCTCACCAGGAATTAAACATGCCAGGCTATTTCACTGATTAAAATCTAGATTAATCACCTGGTAACTTGTCAGGGTTTGCTCACTATGGCAAGGGGCACTATCCATGAAAAACAGGTTAGAGAACTGCAAAAGAAAATGCCCTTTATAAGCAATCATATTCTTATCTGATCCCCATGCCATGGATTAAACTAGTTTTTCCTTAAATGTTTCTTGGTGTGAATAATTCCACAGGCACAATGAAAGGTAGAAATTAATTTTTGTATTTAAAATCAGTGGAAATACACATTTTATTTTAATTTTCCTGATTGGTAGTATCAAGCAACAAATGACGTCTTGTGGAGAGCAATATCTTACAATAAGAAATATTCTTATGAGCTGTGGATATAGCTCAGTGACACAGCACCTGCCCAGCAAGTGCAAGGTCGTGAATTTGATTCCTGGTACAAAAAAAAAAAAAAAAAAAAAAAAAAAAAAAAAAAGGTTCTTGCAATAAATTACCTCAGTAAATGTAATACTCAAGATACATTCAGTGGTTAAACAGTGCTTACAAATTGTGGGAAATTACACGTTCATTGTGCATTTCACTACAGTGAGGTATCATTTGCTTCTGAATGAACAAGTTCATGAAACTGTTGGGGATTGGATTGTACACTGAACTGTCGAGCTTGCAGTGACCCACAGTACAAGAAGACTTCTTGACCTTAAACTCACATCTAATTTCTCAAATAAGCCTCAACCTATTTCTTTACAGCTTATACCTCCCTGAAACCTCCACACATTCACCCCCATTTGTTTTGAGAGACATAACAAACTCTATCCCTTGCTCCTTGGTCTTAGAGGAAGAAAGTTATCTTTTTCGGGTAAGTAGCTTCCTTTTAGGACTCCAATTCCTTCCTGCACATCATTTGTTTTTTTGGTATCAGTCCCATCATTAGTAACAGTGACCTTTTCTGAATCTAAGGTGCTATTATGCGTTCCTTAGATCAGCAGGTCTTGTCCTGTTTGAGTGCCATTGTTATACAAACCCAAATGAATCTACAAAAAATAAATTTGAGGCAAGTGATAAATGAATAGAAAATGTTTGTAAAATCAGTTATAACTTTAGAGTATAGATTATTAGATTATGGTCACTGTGAAGAACATAAAATATTTTGATAACATTTTTTTGGGCAAACCACATGAGCCGTCATGACTAAGAAATATTACTTAGGTTATAATTCCAGCTTTGTCTTTGGAATTTTAGCTTTTGATTGTGCCAGATAATACACTCACAAAATAAATTTCATGATGCCTTATACAGTCCTTTAGTACCAAAATAAGTGGTGATTAGGGTGAAATGAAGATTCCCTAGTTGAAATTTGTATTCATTGCATGGTTGACCAGAGTGAAGTCAGAGGACTAAAACAAACAGAGGGCAACATATACTCAGTAGCCCAGGAACGGGAGAGAGATGGCTCTTTTGTGAGCAGTCACCAAAAGTTGAAGTAACAAAATAGTTTCTGCTACAGGAAAAAATGTCACCACTTCATCTTAAATGACTACTAGGTCATCTCTAGTTTCACAGTATTATTGGTCCTCCATTTATTTCACCCCATCTAGTGAAATCCAAAGCAGGGATCAGGTCATCAGAGCAGTACTGCTTCTTCTTTAGATATTCAGGCTTTACTTATTTGATTCAAAGAATCCTGTTAGGATCAGGGATTTAGCTTAGCAGCAAAGCACCTGCTTGGGAAACACAAGGTCCTGAGTTTGATCCCCAATATGAAAAAAAAAATCCTCTTAAAAGAATTTTTCACATAGTTCAAAAGAACCTCAACTAAATGCCCACCCACCAAAAAAGATTTTTCTAAAACTTTGTGCACATTGTCTTGGGCCCTTGAAAACCATTAATATATAAACAATATTGAAAAAGATACTTCCTATTCCAGTAATGTCTTCTGTGACAAAGTATTCATAATTTCAATAGTTGGACTAAGAACATTAAATTACTAAGTTTTTTCAAGGTATTAAAGGACAAGGATTTTCAGCAAAAGGGAAATAATATCCCAGCTAGGTGATTTTAGACTTCTTTTAACATCAAAGTGTGGTTCAAAAATAGTGTCATAAGTGTCGCTTTGCTGTTTTTATAAGAGAAGAGAGAAAGAACAGAACCATATTAACAGAGGAAAAAGTGAGGAAATGAGAAAAAAATATCTATTGGATATGTGTTTTGTTACAATCGTGTTTACACCTGTTTTTCTTTCTGACTGTTAAGCCAACTCAGGATAGAATGTCAGAGTAAGACTTCTTCATTCAACATGCTCTGAACTTTAACTGGAAAGATGAAGCAGGCATATGCTTTAACAGGAATGATTTGAAGAACAATACACCTTTACATTCATTAATTATATTGCTCTGCCTCACAAAATTGTTTTCATTGTATTATAACTGCCAAGAGTATACCAGTGAAATAGACTAACAACAATAAACAGAAAGCAATTAAAAGTTACAAAATACTCTGTTTAGTGTACAGTTTGTGCAAAGCTGAAAAAATTTGATTTTTAGAGATATGAAGTAAGTAGATTCAAAACACCACAGGAACTATAGGGCAAACATTTGGCAAAATGAAAGATTTCAGACAGTATACTTAGCACGGTGGATGCCATAGATGTGGGATTTTTGGTTTAGAAATGTAGGTTGAGCGTCATTTTCTGTCCAACTTCGGGTGCATAAAATCTAATTCTTTCTGAATCCAACTGTTCCTTCACCCTTAAAAATACTGATATTATCCATATTTAAGTCTACAACACACACATGTGGAAAGAAAAGAATTTTAAGGATAAGCCATCTGCTATAAAGGTGTATGACATGATTTAGAAACTTTTTTAGAAAATGGAAACTTGAAAGCTAACAATACAGAGTGTTTTCAGCTATAACATCACTGAAAATATCACAATGGGTCCTCATGGTGAATCCTAAAATTAGAAGTTCATATGTGCTTCTAATCTCACTCTGAAAGACATCAACCATTCTATAATATGAGAAATTCCATTGAAAAAAAGTCATTTGGTGCCTTTCACATAATATCAGAAGTGTAAGTCCCAAAATATTTTGTCTGAAATATTTTCTATTGTAGATAAAATGTTTTTAGAAAAAAAGCAATGTGATCAGGTACTCTAGCACAAAACATAAATCATACATAAATATTGTTCTTCAGTGTTCTAGACTAAATAAATTATACAACTTTAGTTGCATCACCAACATTCTGTATCCATTATAAGACAGAGTAGAAGCTGTTTACGGCACTAGTAACATTTGCAATCAGTGGCAGAATTTAGCACATTAGTAAAGGAGGGGGTTGAAATAAAACCTATTGCAAACTAGGTTAACTTCGTGTATGCACAGGAACAGATACTATCTACACGGCAGAGGGACTATAATGAATGCCACTTCTTCATACCTTCACTGAAAATTTACTTTAGAAAATGTGTATTGTTATATACTTATTTAAGACTCTGAGGAAGAATGGATAAATTCTACATTTATCTCACTCAAAACTTACAGCAAAAAATAAATTTAGAAAGTGTCACACTTGGAATCAACTAAAAATGCAATTTTTTCATAAGTTCACTTGAAATTCAGTTTCATGTTAGGAATTGATATAAACATTTTGAAGTAAAAAGTTATTGCAGACTTAGAAGTCAGAGAGCCTTGTTTTCTAATTCGAATGATTTCATGTATTTATCAGCTCATCTTAACTGCTAAAATGAGGTAAGTGATGATTCTACCTTTCAGAGTTGTGAAAAAGATATCGACGCTATTAGAAAAGCATAATCATGTTATGCTTGGATCTTGGTAGTGAAATCTTGCCGCTTCCACAGGAGCAAAGCATTTACAGCACATTTGGATTACCCACTTATTTGTTGATTTGAGTTACATTACCACCTACTGGGAGACATAGATGATAGTACTTACATCAGAGATTTTAGTTCACATAAAAAAGTGATTAGAACTGGCAATAAATATGAAGGTGCACCATTAAGGGATTTCCTGATTGACTTCTGTTAAGGCAAATGGGGTTTAATATGGCACCGTCTGAAATACACCACCACCATGGCTTAACCGGATGAGGGCAGGGTGTAACTCTCCACATTCTCTCAGAGTGGAAGATGAAAACTTGTTATTGCTCTTTGTGATGTTAATATTAGAGGGATTAAGAGAACTGCAACACTGTGATCTCGATCTGTATGGGCAAAGAAACTCATTGGCCATTTGAAATGGGAAATATTGTCAAATGTATCATAGAGTTGATGTTGTGATCTCATCTCTGTGATGCAGGAAGTAATTTAGCCCACATATCTCGTGTGAAAGAGGAAAGGAAGTTGTTTAGCAAGTATGTAACTTGGCCACGGTTGTACACCTGGTTTATGGCTACCTTGTGCTCAGGATGCATCCTATTTACCCTGAAGATGCCTGTTATATGATTTCTCATTATTTGTGATCTTTTTATCTCTGTAAAACCTCATTGTTTTCTGTTTATTTCTAAATTACCATATACTTTTTCTCAAAAATAAAGTAAAATTTCATTTTCCAAACAAATTAGCTCTTTCCTAAAAACTGGGAATGGAAATTTTTTTATCCCAATGTTATAACTAGTCCAACAAATTCAGTAGCTGAGGAAAACTAATGAAACAAAAATAACATTTTCAAAAGAGGAGAACAACATTTTCTCATTCCTATAGCTGATTTCACTAAAAAGAAGCACATCTTCCTTTTTTTGTTACTTCAGTATTTATATTAAAGCAGAAAGTAATATTGATCACAATATGCTGGTTTTGATAAGACACCTCTACAGAATTATTTTAAAGTCAATTTTGGGGATACTGGATAAGAAAGACAAAGTGAGAGATAAAAAAAGAAAAATTTAATGAAGCCAAAAATGTAGTCAACAATATTTTATATTTTATAGTCAGAGATAGGGCTGTATTTTATGGAACTCAGTGTCAGGCTCAAAATAGAGGAGAGTGAAGAGAAAAGAGAATAGCATAAAAACCAACACAAGCAGTAACATATTATAGAGTAGGAAGGAGGAGAAAATGGGCCAGAGAGAAAGAATCGCATATGGAGGGGGAGGGACGGCTGACACAGAAAATGACTTCAGCTGTCACTCAGGGCGCTTGCCGCCGTGACTTGCCTGTATTGATCTAGCTTAATCCGCTATCGTTCCACTCCCTTTTATTTTTGTTGTCAAGGACAAAAAAATAAGGGGAGAATGTTTTTCTAGGTGGGTTTCATTTTTACAAAATTTTTAATCTTCAACTGGATTGAACTGGAAATTTTAATATTCGAGATGCATATATACTAAAGTCCATTCAAATTTTATAGTTCACAATTCGTAGTTAAAGTGATTGATTAAAACTCCTATTTTCTTTCTATTGATTTTAAGACTGCCTTTTACTAGTGAAAAGATCTAAAGATAGCATCTGTTGTACGTTCTGAATCTCTCATTACAAAAAGCATTCAAACTATTTCTGAATTTCATGCTTTTAATTTCTTGTAAGTTACTTCTTTTTGGTTAGTTTTCATTAATGACTACTTTTACTATTTATGTATGCAACTTGCAGTTTTTAACTGATAAGAATATTAATGCTTCTCGACTAGCAAAAGCAACACCATCCTGCCCTGGGTCATACATTTTCTTAGTAGAGGTGGGCCTAAATTTCTAGAAAGTGATTTTCAATCCTCAGTCATGAATTAAACAAGAGGATGAATCTAGCTTCTTTCTTTTTTTCTTTTTATGTCTTTCTTTTTCCTATAAGATAAAGAATAAATAAGATGAGAGGGGTGTGGACCATATCCATGAAATCACAGTTCACTGAAAAAGTGAAAAATGTAATCCATATTTAAAACAATATCAAACACTTTTTCTTTGGATTTTCTTGAAATTAGTTTTTATTAGACTTATTTTAATTCATACATAAGAACATAAAATTATCCATTTTATTAGGGTACCCTCTGATATTTTGTACATACACATATCTAACCGATTTGAGTTACTTTAAATATGTGTCTCATTTATCATTTCTTTATTCTTTAAAAATCTTTCTCTTAGTTCATTGAAATATAAAATGCATTAACTGTTGTTACCTTGCTATAGCAGCCCAGAGCAACCTCTTATTCCTATCTAACTATAACTTAGTACCTATCAATCAACCTCTTCCCATCTCTCCCTCCTTTCTACTCTCTCCAGTCTCGGGTAACCAACATCCTACTCTCACCTTCTAAGAGACCAACTTTTTTACATTTCACATATGACAGAGATCATTTAGTACTTGTCTTTTCATGTCTGACTTATTTCGCTTAGAATAATGATCTCCAATTCTAGTCATGTTGCAAGTGACAAGATTTCATTCTATGGGTGAATAGCATTTCATTTCAAATATGTATTCTGTTTTCTTGATCCACTCATCAGATGATAGATACTTAAATTGTTTTTATTTCTTAGATATTATGAATAATGTCATAGTGCATAGGGGGCAATGGATGTCTTTTGACATGTAGAATATGAATATATACATACATACATATATACTTTTGAAGATTCACTGTACTGTTTTCTATAATGTCTGCAAGAATCTTATATTCTCACCAATGGCATTCAAGCATTCCCTATTCTCCATATCCTCATTACCATTTGTTAAACTTTGTCTTTTTGATAGTAGCCATTCTTCCTGAAGTTAGGTGAGGTCTCATTTTGGTTTTGATTTGCATTCCCCTCACGATTAGTGATGTTGAGCAAAGAATTTTCCTATATTTTTCCATGCCTTAAAATTTTGCAGAGGCTGGATTTAAAGATGACAGACTATTTTATGTGATGGAGAAAATTTCAATGTAATATAGCATTCAAGTAGCAGCATGATTATTGCAAACTACTTATAGATAGATTTATAAGGAGCAAAGAAGAGCAGAATGGAAATGTTTGAAAAATATTTAGCTTAGAAAGAAAAAAGAATGAAAAGAATCCAAGTGCCTTTTACCAGGATGACAGGAAAAATAACATAATGGCATTTCATGAGACCAATCACCTATTGCAGGCTAAAAGATGCAGAGGTAAGTATTTGTTCCAAAGTCTTTCATCTGAGAAAAGAACATCAGACACCTTATGCACTCAAAAGTCCCTAGTTATTCACTTCTCCATGTTCAGCTGGGGAAAAAAAACATGGGTATTAAGGCCCTGTACCCATGTTTCGGGCAGGCCTAGATACAGCTTGCCTAGCAGCAGTCCGTAGCATGGTCTATGCACTGCTGGTTTTGAATACATACAGAATGCAAGAATTATGCAGAATGTAAGAATTATGGGTGCTTAAGTGGCTTCAAAATAGAGTCTGGGAAACATGCAGAATGTTTGTGTTCAGAGTGCAGCAAGGAGCCCTTGTCAGGACAATTCATAGTGAAGCTATAAGAGTGAAACTGAAGCTGCCATGGAGACCCATGGAATGTTAGAGGCGCCAGTATTGTGCAACGTCTTCCAAGGGAAGCTACAGCCTGCCGAAGAGAGTAACTATCCTGGTGTGAAAAGCAAAGCCACAGGGATAGGGCTTCATAATCCCTTGGGAAATTTCAACCTATCACAGAATGACCTGATGCTGGACAGAGATCAGAAAGATACAATGTTTGCCATGTGAGGTTTCAGTCTTGCTTTGGTGTGATCCTCCTTTTTATTCCACTACTCTTCTTTTGTTCAGTATGAATGTACATACATGTTCCACCATTGCATTTTGGAAGTATGTAATACATTCTCTTGAGTTTCACGGAAATGTGCTTGAAATGAACTCCCTTCATCTTACAGAAGCCTCCGAATGGACTGATGAGCTGTGTTGGAGCAAAACAGTTTGTAGACTCTTGGAAGATGGACTGAATATTTTTTTTTCATTGTGATATGGACACTAAACTTTGTGAGCCACAAGCAGAATGCCATATTTTGAAATCTCAATTATCCCCTAGAAATCTATGTATTAAAAGCTTATTCTCCATCCCCTAGCAGTATTGGGATATGGTACAAACTTTAATAAGAGTGGAAGAAAGAAGATCTTTAGTTTACTGAAAGTGTGGTTTTGAAAGAGACTGTGGGACCATAACTTCTTCCTCTCTTCTTTTTACTTTCTGGGCATGATGTGAACAATTTTATTCTGCAAACTGCCACTTGCCACAATCTGCCATCTTTTCATAGGTCCAACACAATAGAACCAATGGGTAATGAATTAAAATTATGAAGCAAAATATTACTCATATTGATTTTCCCAGATTTTTAAAAATAGTAACAGGAAGCTGACTAATACACTCAGTTTAGATCTATTAATATTTGTTTTGTATATCTGAGTTATTCAACATTGGGTGCAAATATATTTAAAATTGTTATTTCTTCTGGCTACATTGACCCTTTTGCAATTACATAATGAAGTTCTTTCCTTCTCATAATGATTGATACACTGGGTCCATTTGAGAAATCTAGATGCTTAATTAAGTAACTCAGAGGTTCTACATCCTAGAGAGTAAAGGACATAACCTTACTGCTCTAGGGTGTTGTTCATTGTGTCAAGTCGAGAAGTTTGTAAGTTTAAGCGACTCAGCAAGGGGGCAGGGTTTTTACTTTGTAAACACCCTCAGCCTGTGCAAGAGGAGGGCAAGGAGATGGTGTGAGTGCTACACCCACTCGAGGAGGGGTGGCCTGCATACAAGATAAGGGAGGACAAGAGGCTTGTTCTTCTCACTTCTGCTTTTCTTGCTTTTGCTGTCTTCTGCAACGTTAAAGTGTTGTCCCTGTGCCATGCCGCCCGGCCTTGGTAGCAGCTGATTATGGACTGAAACCATGAACTGTGAGCTGAATAAACTTTCTGTTCCTTAATTTGGGCTGTGGGATATTTTGTCCCAGCAATGATAGAAAAGTAACGAGCACATTTCTCTTTACTGCATTTGATTTAATATCTGTCATATATGATGTAAGAATATCCATTCCACTAGGCACCCAGATCTGGACAAATCACACTTAAGAGACCAGCCTCAAAATCTTATCCTACACCTGTAGGCATTCATACCACAAAGCCATGTCACACCCTGAGCTTGCCACCCAGAGCAACACAGAACCAGGTAGTACCAAGGCCCACACAGTTATGGACTTGTGACTCCACTGAGGTGGACTTGTGGCTCATGACCACTAGAACCATTCACGTGTAGTGCTCCCCGGAATAGAAGTTTGAGGTTTGTACTATTTCTGCCAGCACTAGGCTTTTTCAGAGGTTCCCTCAATCAGCATTAGCCTAGGGATGGGGCTGTTAGGACCTGTCCATTGTTAGATTTCACCATTCTGGCAGTGAATTCCAAGGCAACATTGTTTGATTGCTACCCTGTTCTACCCTCAGCAAATGAAATCTTGCTCTGTGCTGTGATGCTCAAGGGTGAAGTAGGTGAAGGCAGTTGGTGAAGGCAGACTACTGCCCACAAGGACCTTGCCATTCTTAAGGGTGCACCAAGGCCCACACCACAGCTGGGAATGATTCTACCTAAAACATTGATCCATCTTATCAGAGATCTACCTGGTGCCAGAGCAGATCTAGAAGTTTAGTCCAGAAATCCTTAACGTGTTGGGGATGGGTGGCAGAACAGTCCTTTGGCTACCTAGGCTGGTGCTCAGTGCTATTCTTCCTGCAAAATAAGACCTAACTGGAGAATAAACTGTAGCATGACTTTTCAGGATGCTTGTAACATAAACCTTACCCCGAAAATAAGCCCCAGTTAAGATCATCAGCCAGATGGATGCTTTAATAGGTCCATTGCAACACATACCAGATGTATTCAGTTATATAATTAAGTATAAATAAATACTGTTAACATTAATAGTATTGATGTGTAAAATAAGTGATAATGTAAATTATAATTAAATGTTTGTAAATACCCAAGAGGATGCCTTTTAAATAGACTAAACACCTATGTAAATAGATAAATTTAAGACTTACTGGCATATGATCATTCAGAGTACACAGGACACTTGATGATGGAAGGTCATGTCTAATATGAATTTTCACAGTTCAGTACATCATATGTTGTAAGGATGATGCACTACGAGCAGGTTACATGGACAAGAAGCGCTCTTGTAACGAGAGCTCTTTTGCAGGACATGAGAAATTGGGGCCAATGATTCTAAAGAAAATGGAGTTGCAAGAAATTCAGGGTTTGGAAAGCTATGGCGATGTTCCCGAAAATGATACATCTGTGCTTGAATAAATGTAGATTTTTGTACATGAACAAATGAAAAAATGTAGATTATTATACCTGAATAATTATGGATTGTTGTACAGGATAAAATTCAGATATCACTGTATTTCCCTTCAAAATAGGCCTTTTTGCTTCTTTAGAGCAAAAATTAGTATAAGATGTGGTCTTATTTTCAGGGAAAATACAGTAACACCTGAACCTCACAGCTTTAGAGGACTATGCCTTCTCGAAAGTGGGGGTGCCCCAGGTCCACACAAAGGCCATCGGTGGTGCGGGTCTAATTAGTCTGTCTTATCAGTGTGTAGTGATTTCATGGCAAGTCTGGAGAGTCCACCCATAAGCTCTGGTCTATGATGAGGCCTTTGGTTTCTTCCTGGTCCTATGTCTCTTTACAGTGGAATAAGAACTGAGCTCCCAAATGAGTCTTAATCTACCATGCTTGAGTCTCTGAGGGTAGAGTCTTCTCTCTTCTGTCACTTGCACTTGGAGCAATGATGGAAGCAGTTTCTTTGTCCTTTTATTTCTAATGGCTGAGTCTGAGGAGATCGACTAGGTGTCAGAAGTCACGTGGCTCTACCAGGCACCTGGTCTCACTGTGGTGTGTCTCATACTGACTTTCAAATTTATCTCTCGGACTTTGGAAACTATCCCTCTATCAAATGAAAGGCATTTTTCTTGTATTTGTTGGAGTTCAAAGAGGACCTGAACAACCCTTTCTTGACTTCTGGCTTCAAGTGTCTTTTTTATTTATATATGAAAACCAGATACCATGGTCTTTTTTTCTAACTTCCTTGGCTTTTGTGAAGGTAGTTTGATGCATGGGTAGTTGTCGAATCTGGTGTGTCTGTGTGTACATGTTTGTTGAAAGGTATTAGCTGCAATCTTGTTTACTTCTCAAGAAATTTTCAATTCAAAATCATTTGGGAGGAAACTGAGGGTTAATAAGTGGCAAAGTAGTTACTATAAAAGGTATAGTTATATATAGAGAGAGAAGTGTTAGGTTTGTTGAATCCCTCAATCTTAATGGATAGAGTTGAAAATCCATAGAAGCCATTTAAATGAAAGGACATACTTAAATGACCACTGAGAAAGGAAAATCTTTAGTAAATAGAATTATAAGCTAAAATTACATTTTATTATAATTCATTATACTTGTAAGCTAGATTACCCTTAAAGTCATTAAATGAGTCAAAACCAAAGAATTTTACCTGCCATAATTTTGAATAATTAAATACCAAATAGCATTCTGTACACAGATCCTTTGCAAGGTTCAACATACTTACAAACCGTATGCTCTGCAATTACCCTGACAACTGCTGGTTAATTTTTCATAACAGAATTTAATGTATGTTTGTACAGTGAAAATCAGCCAGTCTCTTAAGAATTTCCATAACGGTTGGAAGGTATATACGCAAATACTTTATTTTCCTGTTTTGTTTTACATTTTAGAGAAACATGGACATTGTAAGCTCAACTTAACAAAGGCAAATAATAGATACATGCAAAAACACGAAGTAAAAGTTTTCTATTTTTCTAAAACAACTTGTCTTGATTAAAACTACCATTACAAATCAGTGATTAATCAATCAGAATATTTTTTCCTAAACACACATGCCTGCATGTAATTATCAGAAGTGTTAGAAATAACATACACACATACTGGAAAAGTTCAAGCATGCCATTTCTACATATTATATTACAAATGATTAAATCATTTACCCAAAAATTTGTACAAATTATATTCCCACAACATAAATGCATGAGAATACATTTTTAGCACTATCTGTACCTCATACAGCTAGTGAGCAAGACATAAACTGTTCTTGCTTTTTATTTATTTTTTAAAATAAAAGGCCATGGTTTTATCTAGATACAATAAAATTTAACATTATAGAAAAAAAATAAAAATGAATTCAGAATATTTTTAATCAAAAAGAAAAGAAAAGAATTGATACCCAAAGTAACCTGTGTTAAGATTTTGATAAATATTCTTGTAACGTTCTCTTTTGTGTGTTGATCAAATGGGACAAAGTTAAATTTGTTGTAAATATGCTGTCATATAAATTATATAATCTTTTGATCTATTCATGTGTTCTCATAGTTGGTAGGATTAATTTTAAAGTTACTTCTCAATATTTAATATGACATCACTTATTTTATTAAACATAATGCTTTCATGGTTATTTTATATGGTTATAAAATTATCCGCTGTTTACTATATCTCACCATTTTAAAAAATCTTATATCAATTGCAGCTCTCAGAGTACTTGACAGTGCTTTAAACCACGCAAACTCATGATTGCATATTATAGGAATTTTGAAGGCAAATGCGTAATCCAGAAAGGAGTGCATTGAGCTCTTCAAAAAGTTATTTAGTTTAGCTCTGTGATCCTAAACTAGCTACTTTGTTTCCAGTTTTCACATCTATAGCAAAAAATCTCTACAAGTAAGTTAAAGATACATTTTTTAAAAAATCCATTTTATTTTAAAGAGAAAAAGAATAAAACAAAATTTCAAAACACGTCAATCAGGGAAAGATGCGTCTTATGCTTTATCCAATACCTAGCCCTTTCATCAGACAACAAGTCTTTCTTTACCCTTTAGCCATTAAAGTGAGTTCTTCTTAAGTCACATGAAGTTAATGGCTAGCATTCTCAGCTCCCATAGTGGTGGGGATTTTACAGAAAGGAGCAAGGGGAGGAGCAAGCCATAGTGATTAACAGTATCCCCTAAGACTTTGAAACTTTAAATAAATGTGAAGTATTTCTAGTTAGGATCACAATATAGCCAAATCTGTCAGTACATCTGATATTTGAAATTTATTATTAAGGTAACAAGTGCATTCTGTCTGAAATAAAACAGTGATTTATTTTTTCAACATGAAAGTGAATGTCAGCTTGTGAACTTGCATCTATATAGGCAAAATTTAAACACTTTATACTGTCCTCTGTCTCAGAAGTGCTTGTTTTTATTTATTCACAAGTTTTCATATATAATTCTCATCATTTAAATTATACTTACAAGTGACATTGGCCTTTTATTTATACTTACTTTTTTAGTGATTTCCTTAATATATACCCAGTTCTCTAAGGTGAAGCACAGTAACTTTGCATTAAACAAAAGGGCAATTATAACGCATATCTATTGAGTCCTAACTCTGCAATAGGAACTAAACTAAGGGCTTTTTGTACTAAACTAAGGGCTTTTTGTGTTCCCTTTTATCTAAGATTAATGACAACAACTAGAGATGGTAGACGTTATTATCTCCTTTTAACAGACTAAAAAAGTGAAACTAACAAACTGTCATTTGATGAAACTCATGTTGTCCTATTTGAACGTAACAATAAAAACTGTGACTCCATAATCAGTCACCTTTTTTTGCCTTATGGTTGTAGTGTAAAACTGAATAGTTCCAACTTACAAATACAACTCTGTGATCACCACATTAAATCCCAGCTTGTGGACAATGTTACATTTTTTTTTTTAACTTTCAGATTAGACATGTTTCAAGGACAATTTACATAATGTGGGTCACATTCAATGTGTAAATTATAATGAAAGTATGAAATTGGAAATATAATTACTCATTAGCCAACCTTACTTCCTAGAATTGAAAAAATCCCCAGAGAGTTAGCTTTATTTGAATAGGATTTGTAATTTTGCTTCAACTTTGGTAGTATCTATTTTTCCACTCTCTCTTTTGTATTGCCAGTAACAACCTGCTTAGTCTTACTTTACTGTAATATGACCCTCATGCTGTTCAGAAATACAAGTTTCTTTGATTGTGATTGTGTATGTTTAGAAACCCGACATTGTACAATTTTAAAAACCAAGAAAGCTTCATTCAACTTGTCTTTTAACCCAAATATCACAGTACAACAACCGGAAACATAACACTCTGGCTGACAATAGAAGTTTCTTGTGACCCCAGGTCAGATTGCTCAGACGTATTTGTAAAAGAGAGATTGTGTCCAGAGGTAGTTTCAGAACACTTCATAGGACCTTGGAACTTGTTTGGAGTAACAGTGTCCACCACTGTCTGTGACACACTGTGGCAAAGCTAGTGAGCACACCTCATACACAGTAATACAGCCTCAGATCCAGAGGAACCATGTTCTACTAGAAATTCACACAGCTGACAGCAATTGCCTCTCACAAGGTCATAAAACTAAGAAGGGCATCCAAGTTCAGCGGAGATGCCAATAGGGATACTGCTGAGAGCAGAATGGTGAGACCCAGCCCAAAAACCTCCAGGAGACACTGGGTCAAAATGGGTCCACATAGAGATGATTTTTACATAGGGAAATGTTTGCTTCTAGCATGTTTTCACTGTATACTCCGCAATGGTAAGTTTCTTCTCCTAACATAATATAAAAATAAAGTATGCAAATTAGGAGCCTTAGGAAGCAAACTGTTTCAATTAAGTTTTTAAATTTTTCATAATTCAAAATTTTGAAACCATAAAATTAAGAACTCTTTGCTATGTCTGTTAAAGAAAAAATAAGATTTCAAGAATCTTGGAGTAAAGTGAGGCATGGTGGCTCAGTCTTGTAATTCCAACACTTGGGAGGCTGAAGCAAGAGAATCCTTGCACGTCTGAGACCAACCTGGGCTACAAAGTGAGCCCAAGGCCAATTTGAACTGCACAGCGAGACCCTGTCTCAAAAAGACAGAAAAACAAAAAAAGAATCTTGGGATAGTCAATTAGAAAGGTATATTTTAATTTGATTCTAGAAATAAATGAAAATACATGTGCTTACATATGTATGCACACATGAACATATAATTATAAAAAGAAGATATGTACAAACACGTGTGTATATAAATATAGCATTATAAAATGAAAATGTGACACATATATATGCATATGTAAACATGGAATTATAATACATTTTGTTTCTCAAATCCACTTTATATAAGCTTATAATTCTTGTTCATGTTATCTTTATATTCTTATAATGGACTAAATTGTGTCACCCAAAATTCAGATGTTGAATCCAAAAACCCAATGTGATTACATTTTATGGTAGGGTCCTTAAAAGGTAATTAAGGTTAAATTGGAACATAATAGTAGAACCGTTATCCAATATCCTTACAAGGCAGAAAGAGACACC
Organism: Dasyprocta punctata; assembly: GCA_004363535.1. Classification (NCBI taxonomy): domain Eukaryota; kingdom Metazoa; phylum Chordata; class Mammalia; order Rodentia; family Dasyproctidae; genus Dasyprocta; species Dasyprocta punctata. Next base: position 20,274 of record RJWM01002528.1, on the reverse strand, counting down.
AGGGATGTGTGAAGAGAGAAAAGCCTTTAAGAGAAAACGATGATAAGGTAATTACTTACAAGTCAAACAGAGAGACCTTGGAAATTGAACCTTTGGACACCATAGCCTGACACAATTTTACTGCAGAACTCTGAGACATAGGTATCTGTTTAAACCCTTCAACTCGCGGTATTTTTATGGCAGTTTGAGCAGACTAATACAAATACACTTCTAAGCAAGAGAGTTATCATATAAATGATACAATCTACATTTTGAGAGTTTTTTTTAAAGGAGGAAATAGCAATATCCCATAGAAGCTTAATATGAAAGAACTTTGAATATCATCAACTCCAAACATCTTGTTTCATATATGAGTCAACTATTGTAAAGAGAAATTAAATGACATATTCAAGGTCCCACAAATAATTACTGGCAAAGGTAGAACAAGCTCACATATGTACTGATTTAAATATAGCCAGGAATATGGTAAGTTGCCTATTGCTCTTGTGAGTCTCTCATAATCATTTGTGATGAAATAAAAGTTAACTGTTTCATAATTTCTTAAGCATTATAGTGTTTTTCTTATTCCTTGTCTTGGACTTTACAGTGCTATAGAGTTAATGATATTTGAAATCCATGCAATGCTGTTTTCTTTTTTAAATTACATGATTTGATCCATACCTTTAAATAAGTTATGAGTGTTCTTACAATATTCCAAGCAGCAATCTCTTTTTATCTGTAAAAGTCATAATTTCACAGAATTGATTTGATTTTAAACTGGCATTTCCTAGTGGTGGTATTTTTAAAGAGACTTTCTTGTCGCTCAAAGTCAAATCATTGATACTGTATCATCAAGAGATAATGTAGAAAATAATTAGTGCTTTTCAAATTTGTCTGCTTTTAAATAAAAAATTATACATGTTAGACGTGCCAGTCAAAAATATGTTTCAATGCGCGAAATTCACTATAATTTTTATAAACACTTTCTTTGAAAGCAGAACAGTCCATTAACCTAGAACCAATTGCAAAGAAACTTTCCACATTTATGGTATGAGTGAGGGAACATCCTTAGTATATTCCAAGACATGAATATGAAAAATGATCAGTTTTATCCTCTTAGCTTTCCTTATTTTCTTGCACGACTGGTTACTATAACCATTGATCAATTATTGCCTACAGTTACAAAGTGAAAATAAAGAACAGCAAGGAAAATGGGAAGAAAATAGTAAATATTGCCACTTTTTTATCATTTCATGTAAGGCTGTAAGTGTAAAGGAGTTATACATGTGTCTGCTAAAGTAGACTTTGTTCAATTTAAATGTAGCTTTTGTGGGAAATCTGTAAAAGAGTAGTTATCTGATTCACAGCTCCTTAAAAACAGACAAATCTCTATGAAATATTTAATTGATCCATTTCATATACTTGTGTATGAAGGTTGAGCATACAATACTGGAGATAACATCCACTCGTGGGCAAAAACGTCTGTAAGTCAGCTTGGCTTATTTTATTACACGCAACCCATTTGGTGCCCTTGTAGAATCTATTATCTGTCATATTTTTATCCAAACCATTAACCACACTGGTAGATAACAACCACTTCCCATCAAACATTTATGAAATCTTGATGAAATGCTGAAACTCAGTCCTATTCTCATATTACAGACATAAATGTATACACTACAACTTCTTTTTCCCTACTCGTATCTTTATGAATTAATGGAGTATATCAACAGATCTTATTCCTGCTGAAGAAGATCATGTATAAAACTCACTCCTAAAAAAATCACTCTTCTACTCTTGCTGATGTCTTAGAATTATGCTGGTTATCTTTTCAGTGAGACTGTATTGAATTTGGGTGTTGTGTTAGGGACTTCAATGATCTAAATCCTATATTTACGCCTCCAAAATCACATGTGAGCTTCAGTTTCCATCTCACCTGGCTTTTGTATATCCTCTGCCACTTTGATACCTAGAAAAAGTCAAAGTCATTTTCCTATTAGAAAATTTATATTATTGATTCTTCTTTAACGGTCCACCTTTTCATTCTGGTCCCAGTTTTGTTGTTTTCCAAAACAACATATTTTGTCCACATAATTGATACTTGTTCCTTCTCACCTGTTATACTGCAATGTATTTTGCCCTGAAGGAATATAGAAATATATGAATTTACAGTGATGGTTTCCTTGCTAGTTTATTTTCTTTCCCCCTTATATGCAAATTCTATGAGAGCATAAATCTTGATGTATCTGTCCATTGCTATATCTCCAACGCCACACAACAATGTCTGATACTTAATGGACATCCAATAAATATTTGTGTAAACCATTAGTTGATGAGAAATATTTTAGAAACAGTCAGTGTTTTGTTGTTGTAATGAAACATGAGACAACTATTTTTTCAAAGAAAAATTTACGTGTCTCAAAGTTTTTCAGGCTCAAATGCATGAGAGTAGAATGGACTCAGTTTTGGTTGAGGCATTCTTGGTTATGTCATAACAGGGTTCGTGGTAATAACAAGAGTGTGTATGGAAACAAGAGATTATATCATGATACAAGAAACCTGAGAGCTGGTGTGACTTGATTCGGAGTTTTAAAATATTCCTTCCACAAGCACTATCAATGGGTGGCACAAGAATTACCTCAGTTCCTTTCAAGGGCAGATCCTCTAAAGACCTGAGGATATTTCATTACACTACACCCCACTTCTTAAGGTTCTATCAGTGCCTGCATCATCACAGTGGGGACAACGTTTCCAACATGTGAATGCTTGGGGAACAATTATACACAAACAATAACAACCTGAAAGATCTCTTAAGTTTTTAAGATATATAAGCCCATGGTCTCTCTCTCTCTCTCTCTCTCTCTCTCTCTCTCTCTCTCTTTCTCTCTTTCTTTTTAAGACAGTAGCTGAAATTTGTGTTAACATTTTATGATTTCCTATTGTCAAAATCATTTACTGAACCAAGCTGGCTACACTTTCTAGGCTTCTTCAACTTCTTAGTCTGTCTTTTATTAAAATTACCTTTCTTTATATTTGTCTCTAGAACATTCAATCAATAAATGGAAGCAATTTAATGGATCTTGAATATAATGTCTTTTTATGTATGCAAAACAGAAAAGAGGGTGCGTAGAAAATAAGAGTAATAATAAAATAAGTACTACTAACAGAAATGTTTTCAATTTCTTCTTATCCTCTTACATTTATTCCTGTATGCTGCATACATGTATTTTACTAAAAGTAAAAGGAAGTGCATGCCAAAACAGCCTGTTATCTCCTAATCTCCCATATTCCAGCTGTGAAGAAAATTGAGTTCATTTCCCTCAGTGATCAGGGATTACGGAATCTGCCCCTTGTCTGGTGGGCATGGTAATGAGGAAGCATGCAGAAGGTAAGTAGGTTTTGACTGGATAGGCTGGGTCATTCTTAAAGAGCTCTACCTGCCTCATGTCTCCTCAAGTTTTAATGGGAGGATAAACATTTCGTACAAGAGATGCCCCATATACAGCAACAACAATATGGACTGGATTGGTACCTTAGAGAGAAAGCCTAAACTGAGGCATTTTTTTTTCCTAGAGTAATGTGGAGGGACAGAGAGATCCAGGTGTTTTAAAACTGTATTATTTTGATCAAACAACTAGCTAGTCTATGTATATTATGTAACTAACTAAACATAAGTACATACTGGTATTTCACATGGAGTTTACTCCTAAATTCAAATTATTGCCCCATAATTATGCTGCATTGACATATTTTCAACTTTTGACCTCTAGGTTTGTGTCTGTAAAGATTCTGGCAGGGAGCTGATATTTTGGTCATGCTGGTTAGTTGAGAAAAGTTTAATGGAAGTTTGCTGATCAAAGGTGTTTCAGAGGTTGAGAAAGACCAATCAGAGTTGGGCTGGTGAGAGAAAGTGTTACCACCCTTTGCCTAAAACAAGAAGTAAAAGGTCACTTGTGTATAAAAGGAAGAACTGTAGATATCTCCAATATTTGTGTGACCATGGGTAAGAATAAAAGCAGGTTTACAAACCATCCATACCAGTTAACATTAATTGTTCGCTGGACTGGATTAAGAGACTCTTGAAGAGGTTATTGGATCATGGGGTTTCTATACTTACCAGTGAATTAATCCAGGGATGGTCAGAGGAAATACTGTTAAGAAGGGGACTCAGTTGGGGGAGGTGGGTCACTGGAAGTGCGCTTTGGAGGGTATATCTGTCACTACTGCTCATCCCCTGGGCTCTGACTCCCAGCTGCCATGAAATGAGTAGTGTTGCTCTATCACACCTTTATGCAGTGATGGTCTTCCTCACCTAAGAACCATGGAAATGGAACTAGTAACTATGGACTGAAACCTTTGAAACAGTGAGCCAATAAAACCCCTTTGTACTTTAAATTGTATGTGCCAGATCTTTTGTTGCAGCAACAAGAAAGGTAATACACCATCTTTTTAAGTATTTAACAGTTATAAATCAGTCTACCAAGTGGGGAAATAAATTACATTCTCTGATTCTACCTTAGCTGACACATTATAATAGTGACTTGGAAAGCAGAATTCACATTTGAGGATACCCAGATTCCACGGAGTTTCTCGTTGACATACTGTCGTGTGGAAGTCCAGACACTACTGCTTTCCTGCAGCTGCCTCACTTCACACTCCTAGCAGCTATTTTTCATGCTAAATGTTTCCTCATACATACATATATATTACAAGAGCATTCTTGTAAATGTTTAAAAAGTTCTGCTCCTGATTGTTTTTGAGAGATAGCCTTCGAAAATCCTATCTTACCAAAGGCGTTGGAGGAACCTCTGATCAGCTCTCTCTTCTCCACACCACAGTTTTAAGTTTTAAAATTTAAATTGCACTCATTTTTTTTCCAACTTCAGAGGCTTTCATTAGCCTCTAGGACAAAATGTAAAATTCTAGTTGTGGTCCAGGTGTTATTGTGTAGTCTGAGTCCTCTGTACCTGCCTCTGAGATTTTAAATTTAGGCAGCTTCCCTAACCCTTTGACTTTCTATTTACTGACCATATAGAACATTTTTTCCCGGTGGGGGTGGTGCCCCTCAACATTCACAGCTTTTTCTGCAAGCCATGAAGAGAGAGATGAGCTAGAGGAAAACAATAGAAGAGATTGCCATAGAAATATCTGTGGTTGTAGCCAATCTGATTCCAGTTTTATGGAAAAAAATGTAACTTTTCTACTTCCTTCCCCTTGTTTGTGTGTATTTTATTAAATGGTGGTAGAGTTTCTCTTCCTAAAATGTAGATATGTTCAAAGGTTAAACTTTGCTGGCCACTCAGCTATTGAAACTTTTTGCACTTATTTTTGTGATAGAAATTCTCTTATTTTAGAAGTTTAAAATATACTATTCTGTGTGTATCAAATAGGGTCCTACAAGAGAAGCTGAACCAGCAGGATGTGCACAGTAAGAGATTTAGCACAAGGACTGGCTTGCATCACTGAAGATCCTGTTTTTGGCAAGGCAGGTAAGTTTTTCAGACAGAAAGTGAAAATTTTAAATTCTTGGGTAGGAATTGCCATTCTTATCCACAGGTTGGAATGTTTTCCTCCTTGGGGAAATTTCAGCTCTACTCCTTAATTATCTCAACTGATTAGATCAAACCCACCTAGGTATAAAGCAGAATACTCTTTGCTTAAAATCAACTGTTGGTATATGTTAATTGCATATACAATTACCTTCACGAAGACACCTACATTATGCTTGAGTAACTGAAGGCTATAGTCTAGGCAAGCTGATACCTAATACTATCATACCGTGTAAGAATCAAAATTCCAAACAGGGCTCAACACTCTGCCTTCCTGTTGTTTGATTATATTTCAGGCGGTAGCTTGTAAGGAGAAAATGCGTGTGACCCAACTCAGCAGATTATTTCTTTCTTCACTTTTCCCACCTTCATTTCCTCTACAGTTTTCAAACTCATCAGTCAAAATCTCTCATTTAGACAATGAATACTTTGTTATATTGCTATGACTATTTGGAAACTATAAATAACCTAACCTTCTTATCTTAGTCCATTTTGGTTTCTATAACAAAATACTTCAGATTGGATCACCTATAAGCAGAATAAATTTGTTGTTTACAGTTATAGAAAGTGGAAATTAAATGATCAAGACACACTAGCAGATTTAGTGTATGATAAGGGCCAATTTCTCCTTTTCCAGTATTCCCTCAGGGTAAAGGTGGCTACTTTTCTAATCTCATTCATGGGGATGCAGACTGTAATATCTAATCACTTCCCAGCAGCCCCACTTCAAGAATACTATTGCATTGACTGTTAGGTTTCAAAACATGAATTTGAGGTAGGGACACCAATGTTCAGACCATAGGGCTACTTCATATATAAATGAAAAAACAAGAAATAAAAATGATAGAAAAGTGACTTTTTAATAATATAATGGAATACGTACATGTCTAGGTTCAGCTCTGGTGGAATTTGCGTGTTAAAGCTCCAGACACAGAATGATGCAAATACATTAACTGAGTGAGTCATTAAATACTATGAGTGGCACCGAGGTGGTGGTAGTGAATCTTTTTCATCATTCCAATTATTTTCTAATTTTTTTCACTGTTATATTAACGTTTGCATTTAAAATGATGCAGGTAGAACATTTGTAAGTCACATTCATTGCTAAACTGGACAAAATGTGTCTTATGCACAACTAACACAAATATACAATGTTAAGACTTAATAAAAACAAGATCACACTCAAACGCCCTGGGCTCTGATTGAGCACTGTACTACTGTACAGTAATCACAGAGCAGCACACCTGTGACATTGTTCTGCACTCATGTGAGTTCTGCAGTATTGAATGTTTGTGAAGCAAGGTCCTTTTTGTATCTGCGGCAGTTCCCAACTCAAATGTTCATAAGTTGAGGACTTAATTGTACTTTCTGTGTGAGACTTAAACAATGCCAAGGTAACACAGTGAGAATAGTGGGAACATTTTGCATCATGGAACCCAAAGGACAGTTGGAGTTTATGATGTGAAATCATTCAATCCACATGGAGCAGTTTTGTTCCCACTAGTACTGAGGAAAGCTTCTGAAGTTTTTCCAGTAGGGACAAGACATACCGAGATTTAAATGTCAAAAATATAATTCTGCATGAATATGAAAACAGATTGTGAGGAATTTGTAGTCTGCATAGTGATGAACTTGTTAAAGAATTTGGAATGAGAAATGATGATAGTTTGGACTAGAGAAGTGATAGAGATGGAAAATATAGACATATGAAATACTAAGATTAAACTGACAGGACTTGGTAACAGATTGGAGTTGGGAATCACTCAACTGAGACAAATTGATTCCTATGGATCTCTTTTGAGCAATGAAATGGTTAATTTTAAGTGTCAGTCTGATTGTGTTAAAAGTTACTCTCTGGGTTATGTGGATTATACAGCATTATGCCTAAGTCAGTCCGCAAGGGGTTTCCCGTATGTCTCTGAGAAGTATTCCAGGCAAGACTGTCATTTGTGTAAGGAAGATACACTTTCACACAATGTGGTTGGGCACCATTGGATTACCTGAGGGCCTAGATAGAACAAAGAGGTAAAGAAAGGGTAAATTCTCTCCATTTCTTCCCCTCTCCTTTTCTTTCCTAACTGTCCTCCTGCCCGCTTCCTCAGGGATGAGACATCGTTCCTCTTCTTCTCTTGAATGTCAGAATTTCAACTTTTCTGGCCTTTGGACACCAGGAGCTGCACAAGTGGCCCCCTTGGTTCTCAGTCCTGCTCAACTTCTCTGGCCCTGACAGGCTCAGACTTGGGCTGAGTCTCCACAAGAGCTTTCCTGTGTCTTGAATTTTGAGACAGTCTATTATGAGGATTCTTATTCACCATAATTCTGCGATGCTATTCCTTGAATAAGTCCTCTATCTGCAAACCTACGTATCTATCTCTCTGTCTAATTGATTCTATCTCTCTAAAAAACCTTAACCAATAAAGGAAATTAGATAGACAATGTTCAGTGTAAAAGAATATTTGGAGATCAGCCAAAAAATTTTAGAAGTGGGAGAAAGGGATCTTAAATTTTGGATTGTTGCATATGAAGAGTCTTCTATGCAGCCAAGGGATATCCTTTTAAAACATGTTGGCTGATCTCATGGTGATTTTAGAAAACTCATTTGAGTTTTTTGAATGAGGAGCCAGGGTTCAGTGACTTTTTCACCCAGCAGCAGTCAGATCTCCCATACAGACCAGTGAAAAAGGAGAGCATCTTCCTGAGTAGAATTTGACAGATGGAGCAATAAGAAGATAAAAAAAATAGAGATTTGAACTGTTGTCCAGAAGGATATTGAAGGACTTCACCAAAAATATAAGCAGGAAAATTAGGAAGTAAAGAAAAGATGCTGATGAATTGGTAATAAAGTAGACACTATCACCAATTAAACCTAATGAGATCATAGTGAAAGAAGTTGAACACACCTATTGAACTAGAGGAAGTCATAGGGAGAGCCTGGGAAAAGCCAAATAACCCATACAGGGCCAGAGTCTTGCAAGATCTTATATCTATTCTCCCTGCTTCCTTGCTCTGTTTACTGCCTTCCTCCTTCCTGTGTGTGAATATGTGTCTATATTTTTAATATAATGTCCATCTTTCTTACTGGCATACAAGCTCATGAAGGTAGAGATAATATATTTCTTAAAATAGTATAGTTAGTTTTTACCTATATTTAGAAATTTATTCAACATCAAACAGTTGATGTTTTGTCTTTGGTTAAATAACACGAACATTTTGAAAGGTATTTAAACTGTTTTAAAATTCATGACTAAAAGTTTTGGTTATTTACCTTCTTGTCATTAGTATGAAAGAGTCTAATGACTGGAAATACAAAACTTTCCATTCTAAATTTTCAAAGAAATGGAAATTGTCATCTTCAAATAGACTAGAAGTGAACTCAGAAGTTAAAGTTTTCAGTGATTGTACTGATTTCATGAATGATGGCTGAGACAGAAATTATCTGAGAGTTCTACCATTTAATAAATAGTATCAATGTGAACTCCAATCATACAATGACAGTCTCTGCAGTAACTCTCATATACACTGTGATTTTTTTGTTGTTTACATGATGGAAGTATTTTTGACAATGTTCACAGGGATATTTGTTTTTTGATGAGTTTTAAAAAATTTTTTTAACTTAAAATTGTGTTGCCCAAGAAAGACAAACATTTTCTCAGAAAAAAAAATGCTGACATTTGAATTTTAACTGCATACTTTTAAAATGTTTGTTTGCAGTCATACACACCAGATGAGTATTCTGCCATGTCTTATTTTTGTGCTTTTTAACTACCTAAAGAATACATTTTATTTGGTCCATTTTCTGAATGAAGTCATTAAAATTGATCTAATTTTGTAAAATAGGTAACTATGGAAGACTAAAGCAAATGAAACATTTCTTAGTTAATGACCTATTTAATGTGAGTAAAGGGAGTATTGTTATTTCAAAAAATCAAATCTCTGTAGCACTGGGACTGTCTTTCTATATTAGGTAGCTGTGCAATGCACTCGTGGGTGCTCAGTAAATACTGAGTGCATAATACCAATATCATTCCAATCAAGGAGTAAAAAGAAAAACATCAGTGCAAATATAGAGTAGTTGATGCTATGGTTTATGCAGAAGTCTCTGCTATGTATAACAACAAAAACTGAAACATCTGATGAGATCTGCTTTCACAGTACAGGAGACAACAAAGATAGTAAACCAAGTGTTTTTGTCTAAGGCACATCTGTTTTTTTAATTTTCTCTTAGCTAGTAAAGAGATTTTACTGGCAAATATTGTCTGACCACTGGAATAGTCAATAAATAGACTTGAACCTTTGTTTTCAATGCATGAGAGAAATATTCATTATTTATGATGTTGAAGGAAGGCAACATGTTACTATCACCTTAGTAGTTATTTTTGTATTCTTCTGAGTCTGTAGCATTTTTTCTTTAACGACTGAGGCCAAAGAAAGCAAAAGAAGGTTAACACCTAAAAAACTAAACATTCAGTTAAAAGGTAGATTAGAAATTACAATTATCATATTGATTTTAGTTTTGTTTTAAATTGCTATACATCCCTTAACTCATCATTTAATTTGCATACAAGATTTGGTCCCTAGCTGTTTTTAATTTCCATAAAAATCACAGCAGAGTCTAAGAGAGGACAAAAGTAGACAATACACGCACTAGATACTCATTTTCTTTCCTTTGCTTCTTTTTTTGTTTTTTTGGCCTAAGTTTTTCTTCCAAAAATCAAAGACCTCTCTGTCTTTGATGATTTATAAACGAAAATGGCACATACCTTCTCTGCTTATATTTTTTACCATGCCTTATATTCACCCTGTTTTCTGATCTATGTTTCCAGTTGAGTATAGCAACTCTGGAGTCTAATTCATCCAGTGTATTAGCTTCTGAAATACCCATTTCCTGAAGTGAATTTACTTTGGCAGCAATTACTTCTGATAGAGGTGTATTTTGTTGTTCGCCTGCCCCTTTGGAAAACAGATAAGATAAAGATTCCAGACTCATTCATTGATGATAATCATTTGGCCTTTTTTCATGAAATACATTAGAGAATTTTTTTTAAAAAGTAACTTTAGTGAAAACATTTGTTTTTCTATCATCATTAACTTGTTTTATCCAAAAACTAGAAATTTTTGCCTTGCATAAATTGTCTTATACAAGAGATAAGTCACTGTGCTGAATAGGAACATGAATAAGGAAATCAAGTTATTATACTATAGTAAGAGCAGACTCTCAAAGTTCTGCATGGCACATCTTTTCCCTTCCTTTCTCTCTCTCTCTCAATGTTGAATTCCTTTTAACCTTTAGAAGTTAATTTGTGAAAGATTAGGGCTATGTCAAGCTTTGTAGGAATGTACTTATACAGTGTTTGCATGTTTTATATTTTGATAATTCATTTTCTATTACACTCTCCTGAAGATGAAACAGAGGAAGGTAAGTGTAAGGGGATGAAATTATGTAAAAAAAATTTCAAAATGTCAAAACAGCAACATTCATTTCATTATTTTCCATAAAATATGTTAGTCCTTAAATTTTTCATTTCTGCCTCTTTGACTTAAATTTAGAACAAAGTGGTTACTCTTTATACTAAACCCTGTTTTGCATATGACTTGAGCTGCTCACTGTATATCAAGCAATGAATTTAGGGAAAAGTAAGATGAGTGTACCTATTACAGTCTGAAATGATATCAGCAAATGATAATTAAAGTCATTTTTCCAGCTTTAGTAACACTTAGGTATGCTATTCAACTTGAATGTGAGAAAGTGAATGCAGATATTATCTTTCTGTGATTAGTATGTAAATTTTAGAATTAACTAAAAAATCTTCAGACTTCCCAAAATGAAAGAGTCAGTTGAAAATGAGCAACCTGAATGAATACACACTTCTGAGAAGAAGTCCAAATGACCATTAAATACCTGAAGAAAAGTTTGATATTGCTGGCCATTAGAGAAATGCAAATTAAAGGGACATTAAGAATCCAGCAAGAAAGAATGGCTGTCATCAAAAAATCAGATGACAAAAAATGTAGATAAGGTTGCAAAGGGAAAGGGCATCCTTCTATATTGTTGTTGAGAATATAAATTAGTATATTATGAAAATAAATGTGAAAATTCCTCACAAAACTAAAACCGGAAAATCCATTCCACCCAAATAGAGTCTAGGTTCTTCCCAAAAGAGTTAAAGACATCATTCCACAATGATATGTGCATGTCCACATTTATAGCCACACAATTTATAATAGTTAAAACTTGGAAGCAGCCTAACTATTAACTTACAAATGAAGAAAGAAAATGTGATGTTTGCAACCAATGCAGTATCACTCATTCATAAAGGGTGATAGGCTTGATTACTTTTAGGAAAATGGATACACTTGAGACCATAATATTCAGTGACACACAAATTTAAATATCGCATAAATTCTCTCGTATGAGAAACTCAAAGTATAAATAGTTTAAAATATTAAAGATAGACAATGAGAAACAGGGAGATGGATCATCCAGATAATACCTTTTGCAACCATTCTTCATGTCTATGACTTACTGAGTCACAGGTTTCTCAAGATCTAGTTTCTGGTCCCTAAATAGGACCATGCCTTTGTTTAATTCTTTCTCAAGGACCTGATGGTGTTAATTCAATCAATGCCTTCCAAATAGCACTCTGCGCTCAATTTAATGTTCTGGTCTGCAACTGTCTTGTGACTGGGTCTCCTCTCCCAATAAGAAGGGAATTAAGCAGGGGAGTCCTGGGCAATACTGGCTAGGCTGGCCACTGCTGCTGTATATGACATGTTCTTTTCAGTGGTTAGATCTTTTCCCAATATTGTGTGTACACTGCTAGCATCAAGGGCTGACCCTACTGCCTTTCTAATACCTATCATATGCCTGATGCTGGCATTCATAGAGTGGGCTTCTCCCTCAAGTTGCCTTCCCATATTTGTTTATTTTCTTCCTATTTCCAAATATGTGCTCTTTCTGTGTGTGTGTTTTAAGTGTCTCATGAGCACCGCTGTCTCAGCCATTATGTAACTTCTTTCTTTCTTTCTCGACTGAACACCTATGAGAAAGGAAAAAAGGTGAATTGTGTGAGGAATATGCCATAATGGGGCACAATCTATAAAAGCAAAGGGAAAGTGCTTTGACTTATAAATAAAAAAGCTTGCACCACAATGCCAATTTTCATGTAACTTGGTTTACAGAGGAGAACACTTTGCACCAAACCTTGACTTTATGTTCAAAGAAGCACTGAGCATTGTCACTGTGGTTTAAAAGTGTCTGTGTTAAGGATTCAAAGTCTGATTTTACTTACTGAGTTACTCTAGATATAAAAAAGCTCCTTTTAAGAAACTGATGTTATTAAAAAATGCTTTATCTGATTTTAAATATCAACAAACTTAATCAATAACAGTGATTATATCTGTCCGTATCTGTCTGTATCTGTATCTATATTTCTGTCTCTGTCTCTGCATCTATCTCTATCATATTTCTATCTCTATCATCTATATCTGTATATATATATATATATATATATATATATATATATATCATGTGTATCTATATTTATACCTATATAGTTTGACTATCCAGCACTGATCATTTTACATGCATAGAACATTTTCAAAAGTTATATTCCAATACTGTTTAGAATAGGAAGACATATTTTAGAGTTGAAATCTACCCAAGAGTGGACTTCAGATTCATTCTTTCATGATTATAATTCAGTAGTTTTCAATCTTTTAATGTGATGTTTCTCATAACTAACTTTTGATAAAATTCTCTAAGTAGTTTAAATAAAAATTGTTCTATAATTCACAGTCAATATTCATCTTGAATTATCAACATTCTTTTCAAGAAAACATCTGTTGCTTGTAGTTATTTCTGTTGAACAAAAATGTAATGAATAATGTTATAATTTGGATGAAAGTTAAGGTAAAAATAAAAACAAAATATGAAGGAATGTATTGTGAGTGTCTGTGAGGATGAATGTGTATGTGCATTTCATAAACCAACTTGATACAGAGTCCGGCCTACAACATACATTATTTTCTTTTAGTAATTTAGTTATTTAGTTAAAGCCCCCATTAAGATTGTTTCTCTCATTGGTTTGAAATAAATATTATTTGTAATATTACACATTAAACTTTGTTTTCATATTTACAATTAAATTTACTTAGAACTGAAAATCTGCATTTGCACTTAAGGGCAAGAGGTTTTTCCTCCTGAACTCATTTAACTGATTTAAGGTGAAATAAAAATAAATGTGTACACCGACAGGGGTAGAAACAAAATGAAATGGTGTTCTAAATCCTCAGGAAATAGCCAAGAGAGGCAGTTGTATTCAGTGCTGTTTAGCATATAATCCTCCATTTTGGGGTTCAGCCTGCATGTACTACACATGATACATGAGATTGTTTGTTTTCTGGCATAAAATCTGTATGAATACTCTCGTTGTATAAGCATCTCCCATTGTTTTTGGGAAACCAACTGTGAGCCAAAGGCAAACTGTTTTTTCATCACAGAGACAATTTCTTGTTTATTTTATTTATTTCTTGCCAAATTGTCTTGCTCTCAGGTATTTTTGGGTATGTCACAATTCTAAATGACTAGTAAGTCATCAAAATAGCAGCTAGAAATGAAACACCAATTCATGCAAAAATGCATCAGCTATAGAGAAGGCCGTATAGCACAGTACAAACAATGTCTCAGTCCTGGGCAGTGTGCTCCTCCCAGGTGAAGCAACAGCAACAGGCCTTTTAGAAAGAACAAATGTTGTTCTCATTGATGTTTATGATAAATCATCATTCAAGGGATTCTGTCAATAACATGCTGCCCCCAATCGCCTCATGCCTGCAGCATTACGCTCATGCTATTGCAACTAGATGAGCTATCAAAGCCTCATGCAGTCAAAGAGAGTAGTTTAAAGAGGTACAATAACAGGCGATTTGCAAACAGCCCAAACCTTTAGCTTATTCCTCCTTTCCAAAAGTGTGCAGTGAATTTACATTAACACCTGCTATTGGAAATGAAAGAATGGATTTTGCCTTGCAAGGAGAATGCCAAATTCTCCTATAAGAGTGACTCATTTCTCTAAATTGTAGGATACTATGCTGAACTAAATGCAGAATGCTGTATGCAGTGTGTTTGTCAGATTTGAATTTTCAAAAAATAAAATCGACAGTATATAATTTAATACAGAGAACTCATAAGTTATGTCTCTGTGTATTTGCTGCATAATTAACAGTTTAAATCCACTCAGTGAGCAGGTAATTTTTATTGTCCAAGGATAATTTATATCTGCAGAATTTTTACTACATACTCATTCAGATTACTGGGTCATCCAAGATTTTCATGCTGTTAAATTCAATTTATTGTGGAACATAAGGCCAATTAGGGGATAAGTGATAACATTATATTACATCAAAGTGAACTACAGGAAAAAGAAAGTACATCGCTACTAATTTATTATATATAAACACAATTTTTAGTATTTTTCCCATGGTGAAGTGACAGATACTGTCTGTAACAACTCACTATGTACCATGCACTTTGTTCAGGGGTTAGTTACTATCCAGACACTAATAAATCATTAGTTGAGTTCTGGACTGAATACAAAATTTTAAAAAAAATTAAAAATTCCAAAAGATAGGCATAAGTTACATATTACAAAGTCCATATAAATTACAGTTCTGAAATGCCTGTCTTCCACATATATTGGATACACTTTTAATTTTGATTTTTTGAAGACTACATTAGTGTTCTTATTTGATAACGAATTACCAGAAGTTCCACAGTTTAAAACAAGATACACGTATTTTAAAACATTTCTGTAGGTCAAACATCTGGCCTTCCTTTGTTTTATCCTTTGAGTCGGGATTATTCAGAGTTGAAAATGAGTTGCTAGCCAAGGCTATTGAAACACTTAACAGTACAAACCTCATAAACCATAGCTCACTGTCTCACAGAATAGAAAAATGGAATCATGGACAAAGGAGGAATTTGGAGAGTGTTTATTGGAAAGAAGAAGAAGAGGAGAAGGAGAAGGAGAAAGAGAAGAAGGAGAAGAAAAATTCCTGGGTTCCAAGAGGGAATTCTGAATGTGGGATTTTCTGAGGTGGTTTCTTTGTTTTGTTCTTATGCAGAAAAGTTGAACACAAGAGGTTGTTTTAAATTGGTGTTTCTGTGGGTTTAAAGTCTGAAAGAATTAAGTACTTAGATGACTGAGCTCAAAGGAAACTGGCTACTCTGAATTTTTTAATTCCTCCAAGTCCAGTCCAAAGGTGGTAAGGTGCTGTCAACTAAGAGCATATTCTGCCTAACGAGCATGATGTTTTTGGGAGGAAAGATTTATATTTGCCTGTTTTTTATCTTTTTACTGCATTTGCTTCTGTATTTATAAGATTAACTAGCTGCATGGCTTGAGGTAGCACTTAAATCAGTGTAAAGATTATTTTCTTTGAATCTAGCCTACTGTCCCTTATGCCTGACCCTTACTGACTACCTATTCATCAGTTAACTAACCTGTCTTTTACATTTTTCTTCCTCACTATGATCTCATGTGAAGGTTTGATTGAGTAATTATCCATTTCCGAGCTCAAGTGGTTGCTGACAGAATTTCAATTCTTTAAGTGTTGTTGAATTGGGTGCTTAAATTTCTGACACCGAGGGAAGCCACGCTCAGTTCTTTCTTGTGTGGACCTCCCCAATATGAAAACTTTGTGAAAGTCAACAAAACAGAGAGTGTGCTAGGTATACTGATGTTATAATATTCTCTAACCTAGTACAAGAATTAATGGCTATCACCATTACAATATTCTATGGCTGAGGCAAGTCATAGGTTCTGTCTGAACCCAAAGAAAGACATGAGCACCAGGAGGAGGATGAAAATGAGGTAAAATTTTAGAGTGTGCCTATAATCATTACAAGGTCTCCTGGCATGAAACAGATTTACTAACTATTGCAAAATTTGGTGTCCTAAAGCACATTGTCCTTTCCATGAATACTCCCACTGCCTGCTGTGTGGAATCGTCCATAGTCAACGCCAAAAGTACAGAGCCATGAGTCAAGTTTTATGACTTTACTAAGGGGACTCTCCATCATCAGACTATAAAAGTTTTAGTGTTGTGCTGCATTCTTTGTGCCCTGTTTTCTTTTCTTTTAATTATTTTTCTTTTTTTCTAGTCACAGGTCAGAACTGTATCATCATCTTCAGACGATGATTATTATAATATGATTATTATTGCCATTTGCCTTATCTATCACAGATATTCACCTGCTTTACCTCTCAAATCTCTTGCATGTCTTGGCATCTACATTTTAGAAAAACATTCCTAACACACATGTGTAATTCAAAAACAGTCTTATGAAAATAGTGATTAAGAATATGATAGAGTGATAATCAGCAGTGTAAAAAATTACAAAAGGAAGAAAATATTTGCTATTGACTCTTACTCTATTTCATTTTCTTTAATAGCTTTCTTATGTATGCATCCATTTCATTTGGAGGAAACATAACTTGTGTGTCCATTTAATAATTTGCCACCTTTCACTTAGTTGTCAGACTACAGAGTAAGGAGAAATTAACAGAGAGAGGTAAACGTTTTTCCTTGTTTCAATACTAGGAGTATCCATAAAGCGGTCTACCATAAAATATACTATTTCCCCACATATGTATGCAAAGTTTCACACTTGTTACCAGTATTTACACATCCAATTCTCCACAGAATATATAATAATAAACCCATGAAGTCTTTTAAAACACCTATAGAATTTCAACTTTATTTCCATATCATTCTTCTAAACATGTGTTTTGTCATTCTTAACATTTTAATTTTTTGAATGAACACACCAAGGGGTTAAAACAGCAATCAACTGGCATCAGGAATTGACTGAGAAGAGATCCCATGATAAAAAATCATAGGTAACTCTACAGATTAGTTGTTCCACAATTTGAAATCTGTGTACTTGTGTTCCTCAGAATTTAGTTCCTTCCTGTACAGACAAGAATAATAATGCTGATGGATAGCTTGGATGACTAAATGCCAGAACTAGTACCTTGTCAAGTACCTATTTATGGAGAATCTGAACAGATGTCCACATAGTACACTCACAGAGCTCCTACACAGAGCATTGAAAACATTTCTAAATATCGACCTATTTTTCTACTGAGCTCCCTTTTCGTAAGGCTCTGAACATATTTTTTATTTAAAGTATAATTTTGTTGCTCAATTCCATTACAAATATCTCCCAATTTGTTGTATTTTAACTTTCCTTCTGATCCCTGTGCATTTAGAAAAGGATTAAATTTAACGTGTATACTCTTTGTCACCGTAGATATATACAGGAAAAGTAGTATACAGGGATATTTCAGGTTGTTAACTGGGGATAGGTAGAAAAAGGGAATATTCAGGGACCTTTTGCTGTTTCTGTATGTTTGATTTCATTGAATACAAGGCTCAGGCATGTATACAAAACTTAATATTTTTTAAACATGAATGTTAGGAAGACAGTGTTTATATATTGTTTTTCCATATGAACTTTCAGACCCATAATATTGTACGTCTATGCATATACGCATGTGTATATGAACATACATAACTGCACTCTGCTAAGTACCACTCCATGTGTCTTTTGGCACTCAAGTTTATTTCAGTCAGGGTGAGAGTACGGAGGAGAGTGTTGGAGTGGATCTGAAACACGTGACGAAGTGTCTGATTCTGTGACTCAGCACTGCTCACTGCAGTCAATTCAGGGATCTAAATTCAAGCTCTCTGACTCTCTATTGTCAAATGTAGTTCTCTTTAATTAAGGCTACATTGTGGGAATTAAGTAGGGATAACAGAGAAGGGAGGCAAGGACTTTCTCTTAAAGGAAAACAGTTGAGAATCTATCAAGTACATAGTAATATTTTCCCTTGAATGTGATGATATGCATTGTTATAGGCACAGCTAAGAAGAAAACATATAATCCAAAGGAGAAAAGAATTCAACAGGAAATGTTTGCTATTTTTTGAGGAAATATGATTGATAGGTCTGACAGCAACATGAAGGACTTGAAGGTATACATATGGGCAAATAAAGAGAAGAAAAGTTAGATTATAAAACAAGAAACCAAATGATATCATTGATTTGGAATATCAAGGCTGATCACAAAGACATGATTTTAAAGATCAGGCAACAAGTTGAAAAATTAAACATGGCTCCTTTTGGAGTGAACCCAAGTGGAAAAAAAAGTGAGATGTGCTAAAATAAACCTGGGGGAATGTAGTTAAATAATATGAAAAAATAGTATATTCTACTTATACAGTTAAAAATAGCAAAACAACTAATGCATAGCTTTGTTGTCAAGCCACATTTTTCTCCTGTTTAAATTTACAAATAAACTTAAAATTCACATTGTTCAAACTGTTGCTGAGTTTACCCACATAGATTTCCTCAATGCTGAATGTCCTTGAAGAAGGGCAAAGGAAATTCAGCTTTCCACAGTTTAAGAAGTTGATCAAAGGTAGCCGGGTGCTCCCTTAACCTTTGGTGACCCTCACAGTTTAGTATCTGCATTAGGGTATTTTGCTTTGTGACCTCAGGTTCCAATAGTGAATATGGCAAAAGAAAATAATTATGAGTAACAAAAGCAGGAAAGAGAGATGTCCGACTTCTTTCTGTCTATTTAATTAGAGTTGTGTGTTTCTGTGTGTTATGTGTATTAATCGATCAACAAAACAATAAAAAGAAGTCCTAACACTAACCTGTGTTCTTACAGTGCATTACTGTGATACTGCTCTTGGTGTATCAGTCTCACAAAACTTTCATAAAAACAACCCATTAAGCAGAAGAATGCAAAGGTTAAGAAATTTAGAAGCAGATGTCTGGGCTCATCTTATGAAATTTTGATGATCACTGTGGTAAGGTTTCTTCCAAATTTGCCATTAAAACATTTACACTATTCTTAAATGTGGAAGGCTAAGGAAAATAAATGATAATGTTTCTGCATCTTTAAGGTAAAGAATCAAGACATTGAAAGATGAAAAATATACTAATAGGAGCAACTGACAGGAAATGGTGGATTTTACTACATAGTTTTGTGCCTATGGATTATTGAAAGGACCTTAGTTAATAATTCAGTTGGGAATTATGCCTAACAAATATTTTACCAAGGAAACTAGGCTTCTGGATATACAAATGATAGAAAGTAGGACTAGTCTTTAAGAAAAAATTCTCTTTCTCAAGTTTCTGGCATTACATGAACAAGTACCAGAAGTGAGAGAAAATTGAAAAGAGTCCTGGGAAAGAAAAGAAAGACATATACGTATTTGCAATATGCAATATTCAAATTGAGTGCAAGAATGAGATTCTTGTTTTTCACCAAAGCTGAGAAGGTTAAGCGTTAATGTTTATCTGAAAATACTAAAGCATTTCCTTCAAGAATTTTTAATTCTCCTAGGGTTTAAATGCTTTATTCTCCTGAGAAGCCACTTTTCCTTTCCCTAAGGGACAGTTGAAAATATTGGTGAAGAAAACCTTTTCTCTAGGGTTTCTTCTAGAAATTATCCCAAGTGTTCGTAGTCTGAAATGCAAAGCTGGCTTTTTCTTTTTTTTTTTTTATTTGAGCGAAGAAAAAACAAACAAAAACTACAACAACAACAAAAAAAACGACATATGTAGTAAAAACAACAAGCAAAAGAGACAAGCAAACAACTAGAGTAAATACACAACATTGCAGGTTTACAAAACCGGTAGATAGAAGCTTGACAATGGTTGCAATATTGCTCAT